>QRFJ01003447.1:50161-116724 GCA_006176705.1 Cocos nucifera | reverse complement strand
TTGCAAACAAAGTCTGCCACTGTATGCTGCTTGAAACTTTTCTAGCAGAAGGCTCGACCATTTAGAGTAAAGATATATTCCGACATGCTTCTACTATCATCATGGTCAGATTGAAAGCTAGGGTCTGTAAATCCCATCAGTTTCAGATGTAACTCACCATAAATCAATCATTAGTCTTTAGTATTTTTTGAATACTTAAGGATAATTTTAACCATCTTTCAATGATTTTCTCCAGGGTCAGACTGATATCTACTCACTACTCTTAGTGAGTATGCCTCGTCTAGTCTCGTATATATCATTGCATACATGATGGACTCCAATACCGAAGCATATGGAATTCTACTCATATGCTCTCTCTCTCTTCAGAAGTTGTTGGACAATCCTTCTTAGAGAATAAAATTTCTTGACCTATTGGGAGATAGTCCTTTTTATAATTCTCCATGCTGAACCTCTTCAGCATAGTTTCTAAATACGTAGACTGGGATATACCAAGCATCCTTAGATCTACCCCTATAGATCTTCATTCCTAGGATGTAGGATGCTTCACTCAAGTCCTTCATGAAGAATTATGATGACAACTAGATTTTTATTTTCTGTAGTATGGGAATGTCATTCTTGATTAAGAGAATGTCATCCACGTACAAAATAAGGAATACCACTGCTAGACCATTTGACCATTTGTAAGTGCAGGGTTCTTCTTCGTTCTTAACAAAGCCATACATTTTGATCACTTTATCAAAATGCATGTTTCAACTCTGAGATGCTTGCTTTAATCAATAAATGGATCTCTGAAGTCTGCACTCCTTGGAATCATTTGTAGATGTGAACCCCTCAGGTTATATTATATACACCTCTTCGGTCAGCTCTCCATTTAGGAAAGCTGTTTTCACATCCAATTGCCAGATCTCATAGTCCAGGTGGCCAGCTATTGTAAGCATTATCCGAATGAATTTGAGCATTACCACTAAGGAGAATGTCTCATCATAGTCAATACCATAACGTTGATGATACTCCTTGACAGCCAGACGGACTTTATAGGTCTCCATCTTTCTGTCTACACCTCTTTTTTTTTTTGAATATCCATTTACCCCCAATGGGTTTAACCCCTTCAGGTGGATCAACTAATATCCATACATCATTGACCTTCATAGAATTCATTTTTCATCTCATGGCTTCTAGCCATTTCTCAAAGTCAGATCTCCGCATAGCATCCATGTAAGTGATCGGGTTCTCATCATTCTCATCGAATTCGATAGGATCACCATCCTAGATCAAGAATCTATAGTATCTATCCAAATGGTACGGTACTCTATCAGATCGCCTTAATGGTGTGGGTTCACTAGACTTTGGATCTGATTTGATCAAATCTGACTCAGGTTTGGCATTCTATGTTAGACTTTCTACCTGTTGAATTTCATCAAGTTCAACCTTAGAGGCAACAGTACCTATTGAATTTCATCAAGTTCAACCTTAGAGGCAACAGTTCCTTCACTAAAGAACTCCATTTCTAAAAGGATTGCTTTAAGGCTGACGAACACCTTTTGCTCATCAGCATGGTAGAAATAGTATTCTTTGATCTCTTTTGGGTATCTTATAAATGTATACTTATCAGACCTAGGTCCAAGTTTATCTATAATTAACCTTTTGACATAAGCCGGGCACCCCCAGACCCTGAGGTGTGAAAGTGCTAGCTTATGTCCTATCCATATCTCATATAAAGTTTTAACCATAGATTTACTTGGAACCCTATTTAAAAGATTGCAAGCCGATTCGAGTGCATATCCCTAGAGGGATATCGACAAGCTGGCAAAACCCATCATGGATCAGACCATGTCTAACAGAGTCTGACTCCTCCTTTTAGATACACCATTATGATGTGGTGTTCCTGGAGGAGTCCATTGGAAGAGAATCCCATTCTCTCCTAGATATGTGAGAAACTCAACGAAAAGAAATTCTCCTTCTCGATGAGATCAAAAAATTTTAATACTCTTTCTAGTTTATTTTTTTACTTCACTTTGGAATTGTTTGAACATCTCAAAAGAATTTGACTTACGTTCCATCAGATAGACATATCCATATCTGGATAGATCATTTATGACAGTGATGAGTGGCACTTGTGCTCATTGGTCCACATACATCAGTATGTACTAGACCTAAGAGCTCAGTGGCTCTCTCACCTTTTCAAGTAAAAGGTGACTTGGTCATTTTACCAAGAAGATAGGATTCAAAAGTTGGAAGTGATTCACAATCACTAAGTTCGAGGATACCCTCTTGAGCCAAACTACTTATCCTATTCTTATTTATATGACCTAGCCTACAGTGCCATAAGTAGATATCTGTCATATTATCTGGTCTAGAATGTTTGCTAGTTGAATAGACTATATCAACAGATTGCGATAATATATATATACCATTATGCAATTATATATAGAAAGCAGTAACACCATTCATAATGACATTACAAATTTATTTTTTTTATTAAAATTTCATAATTATTCATGGCCAAAAGGCCTACAGAAATGATATTTAAAAAGAAACTAGGACAAAAATGATAATCACTAAGAACAACAGTAAGAGATTCAAATATAAGTTTCAAAATTTCTAAGAGCTAAAACTGGTCTTCTATCTTCAATATTCAGGAATCTTTCGTCTCGCTTGAATCTTCTACTAACCTACAACCCCTATAACGAATGCAAATATGGTAAGAGCTTCCGATATCCAATACCCAGTCAGTAATATTACAAATAGAGAAATTATAAGAAGTTATCATATAAATATCTTGCCCAGTAATAGCTTGCTTCTTCCTCTACTTGTTCAGGTCTGGGGAGGCAATGTACTGAGGAAAGTCTCTTCCAGTGCCCCTGCTTCTTGTAAAAGAAGCATTCAGCTTGACTCTTACCAGCTTGATTTTTCTAGTCTGGCCCTGCACAGATGTCCTTACGTGAACTTGCATCTTCTTAGCTTTCTTCTTCTTATTCTTCTTTTCTTTTCCAAAGGGCCGAGAACGAGAAGATTAATCTCCCACTAAGTTCACCGACTCCTTATGGAGCTGGTGATCCTTCTCAAAGTTTTGAAGTAACCCTAGAAACCCATGGTAGTCAACTTCAGACTTTGACATTCTATAATATGCAAGAAGTGGGAGATAAGACTTGGGTAGCCAATTTAGTATTGCATATTTTCTAAGCTATTTATGCAAGAAAAAGTTGAGCTTGCTCAAGTGCTCTATCAGCTCGATCATGTATAGTACATGATCAGTGACAGAGGCTCCATCCTGCATTCTGGCATTGAAGATGGCACAACTAATCTTGTGCCTCTCCTCATCATCGGGTGCGACAAAGGAATTCTCCAACACTTGAAGCATGTCCTTTGGCTAAGCCATCTCAAATCTACGACTGAACTTGTCGCTCATCGCAGCTAGCATAATGCAGTGCATCGTGGTTTGGTCACTGAGGCACTTTTAATAAGTATCTCTGATAGTTCCACATCCATTTGCAACTGGCTTCTTAGGTGTATCATCCGTTATCACATGTAGGATGCGTTCATGCTCCAGGACAATCTTTAACTTTCGATACCAACTATCGAAGTTAGATCCCACCAACTTATCATTGTCCAATAATGATCAGAGCGATAGAAAAGTGGCCATATCTACAGAAAGAAAACTATAATCTATTTAGTAATTGATTCATTAAATCTAAAGATTTAGACTTTTAATCAAAAGGTTCTTCCATTCTTTTATTCAAATTGATAGCCTCTACCTCCAAATTGAGGAAATATCCTAATTTCTTAGTGGGTACTAGAATTCACATAGACTGCACATAAGCCCAACTTTGGTTAGCCAACCCATGTGCATCTAAGGGTTGGTTCATAATCAATTATTTCTCCAAACAACTTCTAGTAATTAAATTTTGCCCCAGCCCCTGATCAGTTGGCTTTGGCCTTCTCGAAAAAGGATCCAGCTAGGTGCAACCATTAACATGACCATACTTAGCCCATCCAACCAATGAATGATCAGGCCCAACTTTGGTTGGCCCATCTGACCACCATTTAGAAAGATGTATCCAAGAGATCATATAATGAATAATAATTCCATCAATCGATAAGCACTAGGCCTTTGGGCCTCCAATGGTTATCCAATTGATGGACCCATTATCATCCACTTTAATGGGAGGCTATGATCCAGTTATCATATAACTATTTCATTTTAGAGACCTAATAATTTTAGAGGATTTAATTTGATGAGAAAAGATCAGATGAAATAGCTTGCCATGATCCTCTCACTAATTTCACCATGTCAGCTTATGGGAGACCATTAATAGGCTAGTCTAGGAGTACCTAAATTAGTTAAACTGATTTACCTAGCTGACATGAGTCAGCTCGAATAGTCAAGTAATCCGATCAAAACATAATTTCACCAAAAGTTTAGGTAAGTTTGATCAGTGGGAGCGTCTGTCAAAGCTTGCCTTAGACACCATCAAAAATGGCCAAGTAAGCAGGCTACCAATTAAAGACCACCGATATAGTTTACCTTAGACACCAACTGATTTAATTAGTTTCAATTAGATCAACGTAACAGTTCGTGCTATACCGCGTAGCTAAGAATCAAGTCCATCTTGGATCTCATTAAAGACATGGACTCGACCAACTACAACTATTGTAATTGATCTAGAGAATCCTTGACCTAATCTAAGACAACAATTGATTAGATTTAGTCAATTCTCTAATTAAGTCCATTCTTTAATCTGACCATAGGTCTAATCCAATTAATGGACCTAATTCCTACTAACCCATTAAACCTAATATGTTATGATTTATGTCTTAGGATCTTCAATTTACAATCCTAGATCCTAATCAAACAACTTCTTAATTCTTAATTAAGTTTTGGACTGACGTTTGGGATTCGACTTTTCAAAAATAATTTTTATATTTATAAAATATTTTTACAATATAGTTCTACTAACCAAGTTGCATGTTTGATTTATAATCAATATGCAAGTAAGAAGAGCATGAAACTACTTTAGATTTAATCTAAACAAGTTCATGTAATTGAAATAATTTCAACATCAATTAATCATAAGTCAACTTAGATCAAATCTAACATATTTATGATGATTAAAATTAGATTAAAATATTTTTAATCAGATCATAAAATTTTTTAGATCTAATCTAAAATTTTATGATCAAAGTTTTAGATCAGTATGTACTAGGATAACTTTTTCACTATAAGGGATAAACCTTACAGTAGGACAACCTTATAAATTTAGTTCGTACAATCTAAAGTTTTATTTTTAGATTTAAAATCCTTTTAAATAAATTATAAATAATATTAGATCATATCTAATAAATTTATGAATAATATTAGATCTATACGAACTAGGACAACCTTCGCACTGTAAGAGATAAACCTTATAGTAGGACAACCTTAAAGCAGTTCGTATGATCTAAGATTTTAATTTTAGATTTAAATATTAGATTATTAATTAGATCTAAATAAAAAATAATCCAAGCATGCATCAATAATTACATAATAATTAACCTGGCTCTGATACCAATAATAGGAACCAGATCTAGGATTTTAGGACTAGATCTTGAAACTTTTTCTAGATCAGCAGTTGAAGACTCAAAATTAGTCTAATTAATTCTAAATATCAGATAATCTCTGGATCTAAAACCATATTATATGATTATTGTATGATATTTAAATCTAAAATCAAAAATAAACAAGAAAAAAAGATTGATCACATCAACCTAGTGTTAGATATATGTGCCCTAGAAGCCAGAATTGGCTGACACTTGTAATACACTTCTAAGGGTAAAATTATAATTTTGACTAATATCAATAAAATGGATTATTTTCTATCACATATGTGTATTTAGTATCTGTGATACATCCTTTGAGTTAATAATAATGATAATTCATATTTTCAAGTGTTGAAAATTTAAGACATGAATAATCACTGTTAATTCATAAAATGCTCCCGACCATAGGATCATCACGAGGATGGTGATTGATCTAAAAGATTGGTGTACAATCACTTCTCTTTAGTAGATGAGTCTTAAGTCTACGGTGTGGAGACACTGAAGCGAGAGTACAGATACTCGTTAGAGAATGAGGGCACTGAGCGTGACCACCTCGAGTAGTCATTAGGGAGTTTACCTTCTCATCAATGACTGACTCGATGCTGCAGTAGTGTATCTGATTCTTTGAACTGAGATGTATCGGCAGTTCACCTTGAGAGTGTTATAGTTTGACTACACCATTACTCAGTCTCCTAGCCATATGGAACCCTGAGGTGTATGTTGGCTATAGCATGTTCATTGTAGGAACTGGATGGCATCAAGATGGAATCTATCTACCTCGGTGGTAGAGGAGCAGCCCTATGATGATCATGAGAATTAAGTCTAGAAGTCCATGGCCATGGCAGAGTGAAATAATAGAAAGAGTTTCTATTTAGATTTTCACATCGGACTCAAATTGAATGATTACATCATATGATAGAAACTAGGGTTTGACGAGTTCACCTTAACCCTAATCTGATCGGAGCTCAAGATAGAAGAACTTAATCACATAGGTAGCTGCACCAAGAGGTTCACATTCAGCTCTGATGGGTTGCCACCATATACTGCTAGGTGTCACTGGTGGATTTTGGGAGCAATTAGAATGATTTAGATGATCGATCATTCTAGCTGTTCGAATCAGAAGAGTTCTGATCCATCGAAAGGAGTTTCGATGATGTCGATGATAGAGATCATGACATATCCCATTACCATATAGAACTAAACCTAACTGGGTCACACAAATAAGGGTTTGAATCTGATGATCATCAATTGAACTGGTCCAGTTCAATTGATCTGAATGAGATTCAATTAGGTTCAAGAAAATCGTGCTAGCACTCGATTGAACCTAACGTTCTTCTTTTACTATCATAAATAAGTTATCCTGACTGAGCCAAAGGAGTTTGTGCTCAATCAGAGGCCTTCATATGGTCTGACTGGAGGTTGTCCAAGTCAGAAAAGGTTGTCTTATTTTGTAAGACATTACCTGCCATTTTTGGTCACCTGCCATTTCTTGTTCTTTGACTTTGGTCAAAAGTCTACCTTTGACTGGTCAAATGTTGACCATTGACACTTTGACTTTTGACCACATGTCACTCACCTATTGGAGAGCTGGTGGGGGCTTGTCCCCCTACCAAAACCTAGCAAGGAGGAGGGCGCACGCCACCCTAGGCGTGTGCCCAAGTTGGAGGCGCCTAGGAGTCCTTGTTGGACAAGGACGCCATCTCCTTTTTGGATTCCAATTAGAGTTCTCCTAAGAACCAACTTTGACTGGTCTTAGGCACCCTCTAAGGAGGAATCCAGGGGACTCTATTTCCACCAATCAGATTTAGATCTGATTTCACAAAGGGTTGTGATTGGTTGGGAAGAAGAGGAGTTGGATCATGCTTAGTCTATAAATAAGACCCTGCGCCCAACCCAGATTGTGATTGAAAGTGATTGAAAGGAATCATAATTCCCACGCCCCAAGGCTGCCTCTCCCCTCTTCCTCCATGCCAAACCACCTTCTCCCTCTCCTCTCCACATCCAAAAGGAGTTTTGGATTTTTGGTTGGTGTGATCCAGATCAAAGAAAGGCGAGTGAAAGCTAGAAGGCTGCACTGCTGCATAGGACGACTGCTGATCTTCAAAAGAAGTTTTGAAGATCCTCCAGATCAGATCTAGATCTAATTTTTGGAGATGTGATAGAGAAGAAAAGGATCTCCAAATTCAGCTCGAGTGGATATCGGTAGAGGCCAGACACTTGCGTGGCTAGATCCAGAACCTTCCACTGCATAAAGGATCATGAACGGGTAATAGGATTACCCATATCAAGGTAAATTAAATTTGATTTAATTTATCTAGATTTTATTTAATTTTTAAAATAATAATAATCAAATCTAAAATATCTTAGATCTAATCTAGATCAAAGAAATTTTTTTTTGAAATATATCTCTTGATCTGATCAGATCTGAACGAAGCTGATCCGGGAAATCAGGATTTTTCTTCAACTGGTATCAGAGCCAAGGTTCTAAAAGTGTTTAGATCTGATTTTAAATTTATTTTAATTAGAAAATAAATGATTTTAGATGTCACATGAGATGTGATCAGATCTGAAATCAGAAAAAATTAAATTAAATGATTTGGATCTAAGATTAGGAAATATGCATGACTAGTTCTAAAATAGAATAGTTCTATAGAATAGTCTTGCATATTTTTGATTTAATCTGATTAAATCATATTTTAGATCTATTTATTTACTATTTTTTGATATTATAATGGTTATAATAACATCTAAAAAATAGTAAATAAAATTATTTAATTTTAAATATCATATGAGATATGATTGATGCATGTCTAGACTAGTTGTAGAATAGTTCTACATAATTATCTAGATTGGAATTTATTTTGATTAGATCAATTTAAATCTAATTTTTTAGATTATTATGAGATAATTTAGATCTAAAAATATGCATGATTCGATATATGAGATGTATGCAAAATATGCCATGTTTAGATCTGATTTGTATATGAGATATATGATATAGATCTAAAACTATTTTGTAGTATTGCATGTTCCTGATTAAGGTGTTCCTCTTGGCCGTCCGGTCATAAGAATGAAGAAGAGTTTAAAGGCCCTCTCTTTCCATTCGATGGGGTGTTCTTATGATGTATAGGGGTGCTGCATGTTCGTCCTTAATTAGAAACCCAAAACTTACTTTCTGCAAAACCCTAGATTCTGAAATCCTAAGATTTATTGTGCATATTTTGTTTATGAACCCTACTTAATTGAAAATTAAGATTATGAAATATCAATTAGGTCTAAAATTGAAAATTTTAGATCTAAGACATATTCATAATACTAGGTTTGGGCTTGGGTAGCTCAATTAGGTCTAAGCGGTTGATCAAACCGAATCAAGAGTTGGTTAGATGGGATCAACAATGCTTAAATTGACCGATCTAATAGGATTAAGTCTGGGTCAAGATCGAGTCATGATCAAGCAAGACCTAATTAGGCTTAGAGGTTAGAGTCTAGATTGTAGGCTAACCCAATTGGTTCTGGCTCAACAATTTGGTGTCTAAGGTAAGTTTGGCACATACGACCGACTGATTTTTAATTGGAAGCTACTCGACCTGAATGCATTCTTGTACGAGTTAATAGCATATTCCTTCCACCGGTCTCACTTACCTAGCCATATCTGTTGACACAGTTCTGATCTGAGGTGGTCAATAATCCAAGCTAACCCATGCCACTAGGTTAGTCATAATTGTTATGACTATGACAAGTCTAGTTTAATGAGATTTGAATCAATTCTTCCTAAGAAAAGATTAAGTCTGAGGTCTTCCACCATTGTAGACGTGCGGGCCCTTCCCAGGGTTGATTGTTCTCGGCTGGATATAGTGGCTCAGTTGCACCGGGAAGACGCGACCATGTCTATTAGGCATTGGATGCTATGGGCTGGAGGATGAGTTGGGCTCAATATTTTGGATACGGTGAGAGACTCAATTAGGAACCCAGCCTATACAAATGGTGGGTTTGACTTAACTAAGGAGTGGATCAATTAGGAGATGTTTGGTGAACAGAGTCACGTAGCCAAATATCAAGTCACGAAATGACTTTTTAAGGCTAAGATGTGTGATGGGCAGTCAGTCCAAGATCACTGTCTGACAATGATCAAGGACACAGAGGAGCTTGAGAAGCTCGGTGTGAAGTTAGACTTGGACCTGCAGAACGATATTATTCTGCAATCCTTGACTGATGCATATGGGAAATTCATCATGAATTACCACATGCATAAACTTCAAAATTCCTTGGCCGAATTAATGAATATGCTGGTTACCGCTGAGCTTTCTATGAAAGGTTCTAAAGGCTCAGTTCTTGCTATGGAATGAACTTCTTCCAAAAGAAAATCTTATGGAAAGAAAAAGAAGTCTGCAAAAAAGCAGAAGGTGGAAGGAGCAAAGAAGAAGAAGGCAGAACCAAAGAAAAGGGCTGATGTCAAAGGAAAGTATTTTCATTGCAACAGCGACCGCCATTGGAAGCGGAACTGCCCTACTTACCTGGCCACCTTGAAGAATAAGAAAGAAGGTCCTTCTGGAGGTATGCTCGTTATTAAGTCTAACCTTACGATTTCTTCTGCATCCAGTTGGGTGCTTGACTCTGGTTCTAGTGCTCATCTGTGCACTTCCATGCAGGGTCTTGAGGATAGCAGGAGGTTGAGGGATGGAGAAATGATCCTACGCATCGATAATGGAGCAAGAGTTGCTACAGTAGCCATGGAAACATACCCTCTTCAATTACCATCTGATTTAGACTTAGTTTTGAAAGACTGTTATTATGTGTCTGTAGCTAGCAGGAATTTGATTTCTGTTTCATGCTTAGAACAAGAAGGCTATGTTATTATCTTCTTTAAGGACCATTGTAACATTCTTTATGAAAGAAATAAAATTGCAAATGGTTTCTTTATTAATGGTCTTTATCAGCTACATATTGATGTACCTATTCTAACTATCGAGCAAAACGTGAATGCCAAACGACCTAGGAATAGTCCAAACAATAGATATCTATGGCACTTGAGATTAGGTCATATAGCAGAAGATAGGATCAACAAATTGGAGAAAAATGGACTATTGAGTCCATTGACTTTCGAGTCATATCCAACTTGTGAATCCTGCCTTCAAGGCAAAATGACCGAACTCTCTTTTGTGGACATGGGGAGAGGGCCATAGATCTCCTTGCCCTAGTACATACAGATGTGTGCGGCCCATTTGATGTGCCGACTAGAGGTAATTTTATCTACTTCATTACCTTTACCGATGATCTGTCTAGGTATGGATATGTGTATCTTATGAGATACAAGTCTGAAGCTTTTAAAAGGTTCAAAGAATTCAGACATGAAGTAGAAAAATAAATTGGAAAACCCATTAAGATTCTTCGATCAGATCGAGGAGGTGAATATCTTAGCCAAAAATTCTTAGACTATCTAAAGAAAAATGGCATAGTCTCTCAATGGACTCCATCAAGAACACCTCAACTCAACGGGGTTTCAGAATGGAGAAATCGGACCCTATTAGATATGGTTCGATCCATGATGAGCTTCACAGACCTCCCTGATTTTCTTTGGGGACACTCATTGTTAACTTTAATTTATCTACTGAATAGGGTTTCCTTTAAAATCGTTCCTACCGCACCGTATGAGATATGGCACGGTAAGAAACCAAGTCTGAGTCATCTCAGAATTTGGGGTTGTCCGACTCATGTCAAAAGACAACAAGCGGACAAGTTAGAGTTTAGATCCTTCAGAGCTTGATTCATAGGATATCCTAAAGAGTCATTAGGATACTATTTCTACATTCCAGAAGACCACAATGTGATTGTGAGCCGACATGCCATCTTTCTTGAAAAATAGTTTATTCAAGATATCGGCATTGGAAGGCAGATCAAGCTTGATGAGAAAGTCTCACAAGTACAATGAGCTAAGGACCAATTGGAACCAAATCAAATAGAGCCAATAAGAATACTACCTCCTCCACCTCGTAGATCGGAAAGAGTTTTCCATCCCCCTGAGAGATACTTAGGTATTATTTCAGAGGATGTAGAGGAAATGTTCCTCGTAGGCAATGGTGCTCATGGTGATGATCCTAAAACCTACAACGAGACGATATCAGATATCGACTCCGAGAAATGGCTAGAGGCAATGCAGTCAGAAATTGACTCGATGCACTCAAACCAAGTCTGGACCTTGGTATATCCACCAGAAGGTATAGTACCTATTGGGTGTAAATGGATTTTCAAGACAAAGATTGGTGCAGATGGGAATGTGGAGACATTCAAGGCTAGACTAGTAGCAAAAGGTTATAGTCAACGCGAAGGCATTGACTATCAGGATACCTTTTCCCCAGTGGCTATGCTAAATTTCATCCGCACATTGCTTGCCGTTGCAGCCTATTTTGATTATGAAATATGGCAAATGGACGTGAAAATGGCGTTCTTAAATGGATATCTTGAGGAAGATATCTATATGGTCAGCCGCTAGGTTTCACATCCAGTGATATTGATCACAAGGTTTGCAAGCTGCAAAGGTCCATATATGGACTTAAG
This sequence comes from Cocos nucifera, assembly GCA_006176705.1. Lineage (NCBI taxonomy): Eukaryota > Viridiplantae > Streptophyta > Magnoliopsida > Arecales > Arecaceae > Cocos > Cocos nucifera. The sequence continues at coordinate 104,592 of QRFJ01003447.1, read as the reverse complement.
CAAGCATCTCGGAGCTAGAACACTCATTTCAATGATGTGATCAAAACGTTTGGTTTCATCAAAAATGAAGAGGAACCGTGTGTTTTCAAAAAGGTCAGTGGGAGCGCTGTTGTCTTCCTCATATTGTACGTAGATGACATCCTCCTTATTGGGAATGATGTTCCTATGATGACAATAGTCAAATTATGGTTGTCCATAAAATTCTCCATGAAAGACCTAGGCGAAGCATCCTTTATTCTAGGAATTAAGGTCTATAGAGATAGACCGAATAGGATGCTAGGACTTTCACAGAAGATGTACATAGAGAAAGTACTAAAGAGGTTTAGTATGGAAAACTCTAAGAGGGGATTAATACCCTTCAAACATGGTATTCATCTTTCCAAGAAGATGTACCCCAGCACACTTGAGGAAATAGAACGCATGAGCAAGATTCCTTATGCTTCTGCAATAGGAAGCCTCATGTATGCCATGCTATGTACACGACCTGATATAGTCCATGCTGTGAGTGTCACAAGCAGATATCAGTCAAATCCAGGTGAAGAACACTGGACTTCTGTGAAATGTATCCTTAAGTACTTAAGAAGAACTAAGGATATGATGTTGATCTTTGGTAATGGAGAACTCCAAGTCCAGGGATACACAGACTCGAATTTCATGTCCGATATAGATGATCGAAAGTCGACATCTGGGAGTTTGTTTGTGTGCAATGGTGGTGCTGTCTGCTGGAAGAGTTCCAAACAAATGGTGATAGCAGATTCCATCATGGAAGCAGAATATATCGCTGCATCAGAGGCTGCGAAGGAAGCATTCTGGTACAAGAAGTTTGTTGTAGAAATTAGAGTAATGCCATCAGATGCCATTCCTCTATACTGCGACAACAATGGCACCATAGCCCTTGCTAAGGAGCCGAGGTCTCACCAGAAATCCAAGCATATTGAGCGGCAATACCACCTCATCCGTGATTACCTCGAGAAGGGTTACGTCGAGGTCAAGAGAGTCAACTCCATAGATAATGTGGCAGACCCACTTCCAAAGCCGTTGGGCCAGCAGAGGATTGAAGCCCACCTTGAGAAGTTGGGACTTAGACTTGTAGCCAATTGGCTTTAGGATAAGTGGGAGATTGTTAGATATATGTGCCCTAGAAGCCAGAATTGGCTGATACTTGTAATACACTTCTAAGGGCAAAATTATAATTTTGACTAATATCAATAAAATGGGTTATTTTCTATCACATATGTTTATTTAGTGTCTGTGATACATCCTTTGAGTTAATGGTAATGATAATTCATATTTTCAAGAGTTGAAAATTTAAGACAGGAATAATCATTGTTAACTCATAAAATGCTTCCGACCATAGGATCATCACAAGGATGGTGATTGATCTGAAAGGTTGGAGTACAATCACTTCTCTTTAGTAAATGAGTCTTAAGTCTATGGTGTGGAGACACCGAAGCGAGAGTACAGGTACTCGTTAGAAAATGAGGGCACTAAGCGTGACCACCTCGAGTAGTCATTAGGGAGTCTACCTTCTCGTCAATGACTGACTCGATGCTGCAGTAGTGTGTCTGGTTCTTTGACCTGAGGTGCATCGGTAGTTCACCTTGAGGGTGTTATAGTTTGACTACACCATTACTCGGTCTCCTAGCCATATGGAACCCTGAGGTGTATGTTGGCTATAGCATGTTCATTATAGGAATTGGATGGCATCAAGATGGAATCTATCTACCTCGATGGTAGAGGAGCAGCCCTATGATGATCATGAGAATCAAGTCTAGAAGTCCATGGCCATGGCAGAGTGAAATAATAGAAAGAGTTTCTATTTAGATTTTCACATCGGACTCGAATCGAATGATTACATCATATGACAGAAACTAGGGTTTGACGAGTTCACCTTAACCCTAATCTGATCGGGGCTCAAGATAGAAGAACTTAATCACACAGGTAGCTGCACCAAGAGATTTACATTCAGCTCTGATGGGTTGCCACCATATACTGCTAGGTGTCACTGGTGGATTTTGGAGAGCAATTAGAATGATTTAGATGATCGATCATTCTAGTTGTTCGAATCAGAAGAGTTCTGATCCATCGAAAGGAGTTTCGATGATGTCGATGCTAGAGATCATGACATATCCCATTACCATACAGAACTGAACCTAACTGGGTCACACAAACAAGGGTTTGAATCTGGTGATCATCAATTGAACTGATCTAGTTCAATTGATCTGAATGAGATTCAATTAGGTTCAAGGAAATCGTGCTAGCACTCAATTGAACCTAACGTTCTTCTTTTACTATCATAAATAAGTTGTCCTGCCTGAGCCAAAGAAGTTTGTGCTCAATCAAAGGCCTTCATATGGTCTGACTGGAGGTTGTCCAAGTTAGAAAAGATTGTCTTATTTTATAAGACATTACCTACCAATTTTGGTCACCTGCCATTTTTTATTCTTTGACTTTGGTCAAAAGTCTACTTTTGACTGGTCAAATGTTGACCATTGATACTTTGACTTTTGACCACATGTCACGCACCTATTGGAGATCTGGTGGGGGCTTGTCCCCCTGCTAGAACCTAGCAAGGAGGAGGGTGCATGCCACCCTAGGCGTGTGCCCAAGTTGGAGGCGCCTAGGAGTCCTTGTTGGACAAGGACTCTATCTCCTTTTTGGATTTCAATTAGAGTTCTCCTAAGAACCAACTTTGACTGGTCTTAGGCACCCTCTAAGAAGGAATCCAGAGGACTCTATTCTCACCAATCAGATTTAGATCTAATTTCATAAAGAGTTATGATTGGTTGGGAAGAAGAGGAGTTGGATCACGCTTAGTCTACAAAGAAGACCCTGCGCCCAACCTAGATTTTGATTGGAAGTGATTGATAGGAGTCACAATTCCCACGCCCCAAGGCTGCATCTCCCCTCTTCCTCCATGCCAAACCACCTTCTCCCTCTCCTCTCTACGTCCAAAAGGAGTTTTGGATTTTTGGTTGGTGCGATCCAGATCAAAGAAAGGTGAGTGAAAGCTAGAAGGCTGCACTACTGCATAGGACGACTGCTGATCTTCAAAAGGAGTTTTAAAGATCCTCTAGATCAGATCTAGATCTAATATTTGGAGATGTGGTAGAAAAGAAGAGGATCTCTAGATCTAGCCCTAGTGGATATCGATAGAGACTAGGCACTTGCGTGGCTAGATCCAGAACCTTCCACTGCATAAAGGATCATCAATAGGTAATAGGATTACCCATATCAAGGTAATTTAAATTTTATTTAATTTTTCTAGATTTTATTTAATTTCTAAAATAATAATAATTAGATTTGAAATATCTTAGATTTGATTTAGATTAAAGAGAAAAATTTTTGAAATATATCTCTTGATTTGATCAGATCTAAATGAACCTAGTCCGAGAAATCAGGATTTCCCTTCACCTAGATCTGCACTACATCTCATGCATGTATGGAAAAATAATAGATCAGATCTATTACCTGAGTTAGTTAGATGTTCTAACTCACTGATCTAGGCTTGAGGATGATGTTGCAAGCCGTACACACATCCGAACCCTAGGAATCAGCCACACGAGCCCACGATCACGATCAGAAATCTAGATGCTGAAAATCAACACAGTATGCTAGTACTGCGCTGATCTTTCTTCGATAGTTGATCAGATGTCTTCTTTCTTCTAGATTGGACTCTTCTAAAGAGGAGGAGGGGAAGAGATTTTAGATGTGAGATACTCTTAGAAAACCCAAGGAAGAAGGAAGAAAAGAGATGAACACAGCAACTCTAGAAGAAGACCCTCTCCTTCTTTTCTTTGCTCTCACCTAGACACCTAGTTTTGTATCTATGGAATCTCATTGAACAGAGGTTCTCTCTCCCTGATTTTCACATACCTCAAATCCATCTCGACAGTCTATGACCCATAAAATTTTTAAGCAAAAATTCATTCAAAATATATAGAAAAAGAAGAGTCCTTGTCTAGGTCAAATACTAGACAAGGAAAGGTCAAATAGGGCAAGTCAAGTGGTGCCCAACTCTTGGGCACCCCCTCCATAATTTTTTGCATGTACCAATAAGGAATGATGCACAAGGAAAGGGATTTCTCACATAGAATAAGAGATAAATTAATTGGGAGAGGGGTGGCATCTTTTGGGAAGAGTTTGGGTTTGTTAGGATTCTATCTCATAGAATCTAATATCAAAACAAACTTCTTCTTTGACTTGATCTTCTACCCAATGAGAAAGAGAGGGAGAGAGGGGGTGTACGTGAAGATTAGGAAGAAAAGGATTTTTCATAAAAAATACTAAAAAAATAGGCATGGGGGGCGTTGGGACTAAGGTGGCGCAAGGAGGAATCCTAGTCTTAATAGGATTCTATTTATGACTTTGTCAAAGTGGTTTCTTAAACCAAATTAAACCAAAATCAACACAATCAAATTAACTTAGGTTCTAACCTAATTAATGGTTTAATTAAATTAGATTAAATTAAATTTAATGTTAATTTAATTTTCTAATCAAATTAGAAAATTGAGTTGACCTAAGTTCTAGTTAGACTAGGACTAGTTTTTTCTTGCACTTGACTTATCCAATAAGTCAATTGGACTTGATCCAATCAAATCCAAACTAAATTTAATTAAATTATATTTAATTAGATATAATCTCAGCCCTTTGACTTAATCAAATTAAGCTAATTAGCAATCAAATTGCTAATCAATCCTCCTACAACACTTGCACTAGGTTAAACATCAATCGTATTGATCGTTTAATCCTAGAACGATTATCAATCATTGATCAACCATCCGATCAGATCATGAGCTCTAATGTATGTGATCTCATAGGTCTAAACCTAAACTGATAGCATAGGAATAAATTTTTATATAAATCAAAGTGATCATCTAGCAATGATACCCGATGGTCGGATAGATCGAATGTATAGAACACCATCCTTGGAACCCATGTGGATATAGTTTTCATATAATTCATCTCCTTGATCAAAATACTTGTAGGACACCTCAGAGTTCAACTGTCAACTCTAATTAGATTATCTACATTGTATTTTAAAATATCAAATCCATCTGATGGATTATCCTGGCCAAGATTTCGCTATATTGAAATACAGTGATACATTCTTCTCCAACTCTTGGAGTGGTCAATTCCATCTTGATCACACACCGACTTTGTAAGTACTTTATTATGCCTAGAAGCCTTCCATTACTGAATTAGAAATTCAGTTAGTTTGATACCAAAGCATAGTGAGTTGCTTGTAAGTCACTAAGGTGATCTTAGATCTAAGAAATACTTTTACCTATATCCCATCAGAGACATCCTCAACAGTAGAATGCTCTAGAGTTGCTCACGTTCAATGATGATGTACCCATACATCTCACCTGTATGTCATACAAGTGTCTCACCACTATTTGATTAAGAGGACAACCAACCTATATGGAATATAGTGACCTATGCTTGATAGACGCTGACATCCTATTTAACAGCTTATCATTTAGTTGTGAACAGATTTAAGGACTAATCGATAAATCCTCTCTTTGTTGAAACTAAATAGTCCTAAAGGCTTTATCACAAAAATGGAGTTCGTTAGAAGATGAAGACTTGTGATGAAAAACATGCCAAAGTATTTTATTTATTAATAATCAATTGTATATACAAAGTAGCACAACCATTAACAGACTAATGATTGGCTTTTGGGACATAATTCCCAACATTTCTTAATTAGATTGAGCCAATTAGTACTTAAATTGCTAATCAATCCTCCTGCAACACTTGCACTTGATTGATCATCAATCGTATTGATGATTCGATCATTGAATGATTTTCAATCATCGATCAACCATCTGATTAAGTAACAATCTCTTATGTGTGTGATCCCATAGGTTTAAACCTAAGCCAATAGCATAGAAAATAATTTCTGTACCAATCAAAATGATCATCTAGCAATGGTACTCAATGTTCGGATAGGTCTAATATATACAAAGCAATATTCTTAGAATCCAAGCCTATGGTTACCGTATAGTTCATTCCTTTGATCAATAATGCTCAAGATGACTTCGAGTTAGCTGTCAACACTCATACAAGTCGTCCATATTATTTTTTAAAGTTTGTAAATTTCGTGACTCTTCGTGAGGATTTTTCATGTCTAGGTTTTGCTAAATTAAAACATAGCGAGACATTCGCTCATGAAGTTAATCAGGAGTGATCAATCCCATCTTAACTCACACACCGGCTCTATAAGTACTTGATTATATCTAGAAACCCTCTATTGCTATATTAAAAATATAGGTAGTCCGACACTAAAGTATGCTGAGTTGCTTGCAAGTCACTGTAGTGATCTTAGGTTAGAGTGATACTTATATCCATTAGTCTTAACTAGCTACTCTTGATAGTAGAGTGCTATATTAATCATGTTCAGTCTAGATGTACTCCTACATCCTACTTGTATGTGATATCAGTGCCTTCACACCATTTGGTTATGAGGACAACCAATGCATATAACATACAGCAACCTATACTAGATAACTTATCATCCTTATTAATAACTTATCATTTGATCATGAATAATTTAATAACTATCTGATAAATTTTCTTTTATTGATTGAGTGAGGTTCTAAGAATTTCATCATAGTTTAGAAGTTCATTTAAGAAAGATAGATCTTTTATGATGAATAAACTAGATAATTTTTATTATTTAATAATTCACATACTGATTCCAATCATCTATAACTTAGATGATTGGTTTTACAATACATTTTCTAACAACTCCCTCTTGAACAAAATCCAATTAGAACAATATCAAGTATCCTATCTTCCACTTATGCTTGTAGAACTTCTTAGTTCCAAGGCTTTAGCAAATGAGTTGGTCAAGTTCTTCTTTTCCATCGATTTTCTAAAGGTCGATGTCACTCTAATCAAAATCTAAGATGATAGCGATGCAGAGTATGCTGGTCCTGTGGTGCACCTTCAGTTCTCTAGCTTGAGTGAGGGCTCCAGTGCTATATTAGGAATGGACCATCATTGGAGGGTGCCACTCCCAGGTTGCTAATAAACTTATGCCACCACACAGCCTATATGGTAGCATCAGATGCCACGATGTACTTTACATCACTAACAAAATTGACTATAGTATTCTGCTTGAATCTTTTACAGTAGATTGCTCTTTCAATTAGGATAAATTCATGACTTGACACTCTCTTGCTATTATCTTTATCTGACTAAAAACTAGAATTATAATATTCCAAAATTTTTAAGTCAGTTTCTCCATATATGAGTCTTTGGATCTTAGTATTTCTCAAATACTTAAGAATTATCTATGCAATCTTTCAGTGGTTCTTACTTGAATCAGACTGATATCTGCTCACTATCTTTAGTGAGTATGCCATATTTAGTCTCGTACATGGATTGGAACAATCCAAGCATCATTTTAGGTCTATCTCTATAGATTTTCATCTCTAGGATGAAGGATGCTTCTTCCAGATCCTACATGGAGGAATAAGATGATAGCTAAAACTTTATTTCCTGTAATGCTAGAATGTTATTTTTGATTAAGAGAATATCATTCACAAACAATACAAGAAATAATACTATAGAACCTTTTCCCCATTTATAGATGTAGGGTTCCTCTTCGTTCGTAACAAAGTCATACGTTCAAAATGTATGTTCCAACTCCGAGATGATAGCCAAACATGCTTTATAGGTCTCTACCTTTCCATCAGCACTACTTTGATCCTTTTGAAAATCCATTTGCATCAATTGGATTTTATCCTTTTAGGTGGATCAACCAGTGTCCATACACTATTGATCTTCATGGACTTCAATTCGGATTTCATGACTTCAGACCACTTCTCAGAGTTAGACCTCTGCATGACATTCATATAGGTGATCGGATCCTCATTATTCTCATCAAGTTCAATAGGATCGCTATCCTGGATCTAGATATCCAAGATTCTATCTAGCTAATGCAGTACTCTACTGCATCATCTTAATTATGCTAAATTAATAGGCTCTAGGTTTGATCTAATCAAATCCAGTTTTGTAGATTTACTAGATTGTGTTGGTTCTTTCTACCGATCGAACTTTCTCAAGTTCAACTTTAGTGGCACTAGTTCCTTCACTAAGAAACTTTCTTTCCAAAAAATATGCCTTATTATTAACGAACATCTTTTGTTCTTCAGCATGGTAGAAATAATAACCCCTAGTTTTCTTGGGGTACCTTATAAACAAACTCCTATGGGATCGGACTCTAAGTTTATCAGTGTACAAATATTTGATGTAGACCAAACAACCACAAACCCGAAGGTGATAGAGTCTAGGTCTATATTCGATCCGTATCCCATATGGAGACTTTCTAATAGATTTACTTGACATAATTTTTTAGTGTAAAACAAGTACTCTCAAGAGCATAGCCCTGAAGCAGGTAGACTAGTAAATCCTATTATGGATCGAACCATATCTAACAAAGTTCGGTATTTTCTTTCTGATGCACCACTATCCTATGATGCTCTGGGAGAAATTTACTATGAGAGAATCTCATTCTCTCTTAGATATATAAAAAATGAAAGAACCAGATCTAGGGGTTCACGGGTAGATCTTGAAATTTTTACAAGATCAGGTAGCGGAAGACTTAAATAAATTAAATATTTATTTAAATAAACATATAAATATCTAGATCTTAGATCTATTACATGATCAAGGCATGATATTAAATCAAAAATTAAAAATATAAAGGAGAAGGAAAGGTTGATCACATCAACCTAGATCTACACAACATCTAATGCAGGTATGAAATAATAGTTCAGATCTATTATCTATGAAAGTTAGATATTTTAACTTTCTAATCCAGACTTAAGGATGAAGTCATGAGCTGCACACATGTCCAGCATCTAGGAGTCATCCAAACGAGCCCATGAGCACGATTAGAAATCCTGATGCAGAAAATCAGCACAGTATGCTAGCACTGTACTAATCTCTCTTTGACGATCGATCCGATGCTTTCCACATCGAAACATAGATACTCCAAAATACCAAAATAAAAAGAAGATGATTTGTGATGCTGAGACACCTCTCAAAATCTCACAAAAAGGGAGGAAGAGATCTAGAACAAAAAAATCTTAGAAGAAGACCCTCTTCTTCTTCTTTGTTCTTTTTCTAGATATCCCAATTTATGTTTTTAATATCTCCATGACCTAGATGAATTTTTATTTTATTTTCATACACCAAAGAGACCTCTCAAGTATCTAAAATACATAAAAATTTTAGCCAAAAATTCTTTATAAATAAAGAGATATGTAGAGTCCAAGATTGGTCAAAAACCTAGATAGAAAAGTCACCAAATGGCAGGTTGTTGGGGCGCCCAACTCTTGGGCGCCCCCATCTTACTTTTCTGCCATGAACCAGCAAGGGAGGGCATAAGAAATGCCAAAGAATGCCATGAGAGAGAGAGAAAATAGGAAGGTGGTGGCATGAAAGGAAGGAAGTCTTTTGGTTGACTGGGATTCTATCTCATAGAATCCTAAAGCAAAACCAATCTCCTGTTTTGACTTAATTTCCATAAGAGAAAAAGAAAGAGAGAATGGAGGCATGAGATTACTTGGGATGTGGAGATTTTTCATATAAAAATACAAAGAGAAAGGGGTGGGGCATGACGATTAGGTGGTGCAGGGAATAGGGAGTCCTAGTCACATTAGGACTCCTATTTTGACCTGATCAAACAAGATCTTTTAACCAAATAAAAATAAGAGTAAACCAACCCAATTAAATAAGACCCTAATTAATTTAAAAACTTAATTAAATTAAATTAAATTTTAATTTAATTTTTTAATTAAATTAGAAAATTAGGTTGACCCGAGTCCTAGTTAAACTAGGACTAGTTCATCCTTGCACTTGGCTTATCCAATAAGCCAATTGGATGTGATCCAATCAAGTCCAAACTAAATCTAATTAAATCATATTTAATTAGACTCAATCTCAACCTATTGTCTTAATCAAATTAAGCCAATTAGCAATCGAATTGCTAATCGATCCTCCTACAACACTTGCACTAGGTCAAACATCAACCGTATTGATTGTTTAATCCTAAAATAATTCTAAATCACTGATCAACCATCCGATCGGAATGTAAACTCTAATGTGTCTGACCTCATAGGTCTAAACCTAAGTTAATAGCATAGGAATAAATTTTTATACCAATCGAAGTGACCATCTAGCAATGATATCCGATGGCCGTATAGGTCGAAGGTGTAGAACACCATCCTTAGAACTAATGCGAATATAGTTTCCATATAATTCATCTCCTTGACCATAATGCTCGTAGAACATCTCAGAGTTTAACTGTCAACTCTGATCAGGTTGTCCACATTGTATTTCAAAATATCAAATCCATTTGATGGATTATTCTGACCAAGGTTTTGTTATATTGAAATACAGTGATACATTCTTCTCCAACTCTTGGAGTGGTCAATTCCATCTTGATCACACTTTAACTTCGCAAGTACTTGATTGTACCCAGAAGCCTTCTGTTGTTGAATTAGAAATATAGTTTGTCCGGTACCAAAGCATATTGAGTTGCTTGCAAGTTATTGAGGTGATCTCAGGTCTAATGGATACTTATACCTATATTCTATCAGAGACATTCTCGACAGTAGAATGCTTTTGAGTTAATCATGTTCAATGATGATGTATCCATATATCCCATTTGTATGCCATACCAGTGTCTCCACACTACTTGATTAAGAGAACAACCAACCTATATGACATATAGCGACCTATGCTCGATAGACACTATCATCCTAATTAACAACCTATCATTTGGTCATGAACAAATTTAAGGACTAATCGATAAATCCTCTCTTTATCGAAACTAAATAGTCCTAAGGACTTCATCATGATAATGGAGTTCATTAGAAGATGTAAATTTATGATGAAAATATATGCCAAAAAACTTTTATTAATTAATAAATCAATTACAATATCTCAACTATCAACAGACTGATGATTGGCTTTGGGACATGATTCTCAATAATTCCCACTTGTCCTAAAGCCACTCGACATAGTCTCTAATATCCATCTTTGACTTATAGTTGTTGAACTCCTTGATTGCCAGGGCTTTAGTAAAGGGGTCGGCTAGGTTCTCCTTTCTGTCGATCTTTTGAAGGTCGAGTCACCATGATCCATGATCTCATCGACAAAATGAAAGCAGCACAGAATGTGCTTTGTCCGCTGGTGTGCCTTCGGTTCCTTTGCTTGAGCTATGGCGCCAGTGCTATCGTAGTAGAGCAGAACTGGACCATCAATAGAGGGTGCTATTCCAAGCTCGATGATGAACTTTCTCAGCCACACAGCTTTTTTTGCTGCATTTGATGCTGCCATATACTCTGCTTCATAAACAAAGTCAGCCACTGTATGCTACTTAAAACTTTTTCAGCAGATGGCTCCACCATTTAAAGTAAAGATATATCCTAATATACTTTTATTGTCATCATGGTTAGATTGAAAGCTGGAGTCTGTAAATCCCATAAGTTTTAGGTCTAACTCACCATAAACCAACCGTTGATCCTTAGTATTTCTCAAATACTTAAGAATGGTTTTAACCACTTTCTAGTGATTTTCTCTAGGGTCAAACTGGTATCTGTTAGAAATATGTACCCTAAAAGTCAGATTGGCTGATACTTGTAATACACTTCTAAGAAAAAAATTATAATCTTAATTATAAATAATAAAATGAATTATTTTCTATCACAGTATGTATTTCAAAGTGTCTATGATACATCCATTAAGTTAATGATAATGATAGTTCATATTTTCAAGAGTTGAAAATTTAAGACATGAATTTTCATTATTAACTCATAAAATGCCTTCGACCATAGGATCATCATGAGGATGGTGATTGATCCAGAAGGTTGGTATACGATTGCTTCATTTGGATAGATGAGTCTTGAGTCTACGGTGTAGAGATACTGGAGTGAGAGTATAGGTACTCGCTAGAAAATGAGGGCACTGAGCATGACCACCTCGAGCAGTCATGAGAAAGTCTATCTTCTCGCCAAAGACTGGCTCGAAGCTATAGTGATGTGTCTGATTCTTTGACCTAAGGTGCATCGGCAGTTCACCTTAAGGGTATTATAATTTGACTATACCATAACTCAATCTCCTAGCCATTCAAAATCCTGTGGTGTATGTTGGCTATAGCATGTTCATTATAAGAATTGGATTGCACCAATAGAAAATCTATCTACCTCGGTGGAAGAGGAGCAGCCCTATGATGATCATGAGAATCAAGTCTATAAAGCCCATGGCCGTGGCATAGTGAAATAATAGAAAGAGTTTCTATCAGAGTTTTTACATTGGACTTGAATCGAAGGATTAATTCATATGATGGATATTAGGGTTTGACGAGATCACCTTAACCCTAATCCGATCGGGGCTCAAGATAAAGAAACTTAATCACACATGAAACTGCACCGAGAGATTCACTTTCAGTTCTGATAGATTGCCACCATATGCTGCTAGGTGTCACTGGTGGATTTTGGGAGAAATTAGAATGATTTGGATGATCGATCATACTAGTTGTCTGAATCAGAAAAGTTCTGATCCACCAGAAGGTGTTTTGATGATGTCAATGATAGAGATCATGATATATCCCATTACCATATGAAACTAAACCTAATTGGGTCACACAAATAATGGTTTGGATTTAAATATCATCAATTGGATTAACCCAGCTCAATTGATTTGAATAAGATTCAATTAGGTTCAAGAAAATCATGCTAGCACACGATTGAGCCTAATGTTCTCCTTTAACAATCATTAAAGCTTATCTTGAGTGAGCCAAATATATTTGAACTCACTCAAAAATCTTTACATTGTCTAACTAGAGCTTGTCTAGATCAGAAAAGGATTGTCTTAATTTATGAAATAAATTTAAGACAACATCTATCATTTTTCGTCACCGGCTAAGTCTTGTCATTAGACTTTGGTCAAATATTGATCTTTGTTACTTAGACATCTGCCAATGTTTCATGGACCCATAGGAGAGAATCTTGGGCCTTGTCTGTTAGATTTGTGTGCCTTAGAAGTCAGAATTGGCTGATAATTATAATACACTTCTAGGAGCAAAATTATAATTTTGATTATAAATAATAAAATGGGTTATTTTCTATCATAAATGTGCATTTAGTGTCTGTGATACATCCCTTTAGTTAATGGTAATGATAATTCTTATTTTCAAGAGTTGAAAATTTAAAACAAGAATTTTCATTATTAACTCATAAAATGCTCCTGACCATAGGATCATCTAGAAGATGATGATTGATTTGAAAGGTTGGTGTACAATCGCTTCTTTATAGTAGATGAGTCTTGAGTCTATGGTGTGAAGACACTGGAGCAAGAGTATAGGTACTCGTTAGAGAACAAGGGCACTGAGTGTGATCACCTCGAGCAGTCATAAGGAAATCTACTTTTTTGTCAATGGCTGACTCGAAGCTATAGTGGAGTGTCAGATTCTTTGATCTGAGATGCATCGGTAGTTCACCTTGAGGGTGTTATAGTTTGACTACACCGTGACTCGGTCTCCTAGTCATTTAGAATCCTAAGGTGTATATTGGGTATAACATGTTCATTATAGGAATTGGATTACACCAAGAGGGAATCTATCTACCTCGGTGGATCAGGAGCAGCCCTATGATGATCATGAGAATCAAGTCCATAAGCCCATGGCCATGGTAGAGTGAAATAATAGAAAGAGTGTCTATTAAGGTTTTTACATCGGACATGAATCGAATGATTAAATCATATGATAGAAATTAGGATTTGACGAGTTCACCTTAACCCAAATCTGATCGGGGCTCGAGATAGAAGAACTTAATCACACAGATAGCTACATCGAGAGGTTCATTTTTAGTTTTGATAGATTGCCATCATATACTGCTAGGTGTCACTGGTGGATTTTGGGAGCAATTAGAATGATTTAGATGATCGATCATTCTAGTTGTCTGAATCAGAAGAGTTCTAATCCATCGAAAGAAGTTTCGATGATGTCGATGATGGAGATCATGACATATCCCATTACAATACAGAACTAAACCTAATTGGATCACACAAACAAAGGTTTGGATCTGGATGTCATCAATTGGAGTAACCCAGTTAAATTGATTTAAATTAGATTCAATTAGGTTCAAGAAAATCATGCTAGCACACGATTGAACCTAACGTTCTCCTTCCACTATCATTAAAAGTTGTCTCGATTGAGCCAAATGAGTTTATGCTCACTCAGGTAACTTTACATAGTTTGACTGAAACTTGTCCAGATCAGAAAAGGGTTGTCTTAATTTATGAGATAAATTTGAGACAACACCTGCTAATTCTTGTCCTTTGACCTTGGTCAAACATTGACCTTTGACCCTTGGAAATATATCCATGCATCATGTAGTTATTGGAGAGTAGATAGGGATTTGTTCCCTTACTAGAAATTAAAAAGAAGGGGGTGCACACCTAGGGAGGCGTGCGTCTATGGATAAGGATGCCTGGAGTCCCATACAGATGGGACTCCAGGTTACTTCTTGGATTCTACTTAGGTGACCCCTAGCTATAGACTTTGACCAGTCTTGGGTACCATCTAAGGATGAATTAGTGGGGCTTTCATCTAATTGGATCAGGTGATGTCATCTCACCAATTAGATTTAGATCTGATTGCATGAAGCAATGTGATTGGCCGGAATGATGTGGCACTGCATGGCGCAGTAGGGTCTATATAAACCCTATTTGTGCTACACTTTCAGAGAGTTCCCTCTTAGCCATGCCCCAAGGCTGCCCGTCTCCCTCCTTCATGCCATCTTCTAATCCTCTCTCTCCTCTCCACGCCCAAGGGAAGTTGGGTTTTAGTTTGATGCGATCCAGGCAAGAAAAGGCTGACGAGAAAAGAAGAAGGCAGCACTACTGCAGAGACAACTACTGATCTTTAGAAGAAGTTTTGAAGATCCTCCAAATTAGATCTAGATCTAATTTTTGAACATATGATAAAGAAGAAGAAGATCTCTAGATCCAGCCTAACTGGATATCAGTGGAGGCCAGGCGCTTGCATGACTAGATCCAGAACCTCAGATAATCAGTAGGATCATCAAAGGATAATCGGATTACCCAGAATCAAGGTATAATTAAATTAGATTTAATTTAATTTAATTTTTATTTATTAGATCTATAAAATTAGATTTGAAATATCTTAGATCTGACCTAGATATATGAGAAAAAATTTTTGAAATATCTCTCTTGATCTGATTAGATCTGAATGAACCTAATCCGAGAAATCAGGATTTTTTCTTCAACTGATTTCAGAGCTAGATTCTTTAAATTATTTAGATCTGATTTTTATTTATTTTTTATTCAAAAATTAGGTGATTTTATATGTAACATGAGATTTGATAAGATCTGAACTCAAAAAAATTAAAATTAAATAATGTAGATCTAAGTTCTACAATATGCATGACTAGTTGTAAAATAGAATAGTTCTATACATAGTCTTACATGATTATGATTTATTTATATTAAATTATAATTTTATATCTATTTATTTTCTATTTTTTTATAATTATAAATATTATAATAAGATCTAGAAAAAAAAATTATTTAATTTTTAGATTATATGAGATATGATGAATGCATGTTTAGACTAGTTGTAGAATAGTTCTACGTAATTATCTAGATTAGAATTTATTTTAATGTGATCAATTTAAATCTAAATTTTTAGATAATTTAGATCTGAAAACATGCATGATACGATACATGAGATGTGTTGATGCAGAATCTGGTTGTCGTAGGATCCAACTAGAGTGGAGGTGGAAGAGGTTGCCGTCGGAGACCTGCAAAATAAAGTTCCATCCGGAGCTGATGGGGGTGGCTCCGGTAGGACCCTTCGACGATCAAGTTAGATCTTCTGGCCAACAGAAATGGAGTGCTCTAAAATGAGTTCGACAGAGTTTAGAGGAGGAGAGGAGAGCTTAGAGCTTAGAGTCAACGTATCTGGAGGATCCCTTTTTATAGGTAGAGCTTAGAGCAAGTTGATGGTGATGGCCATACCGTCCGATCGTAGGCCGCTCGGAGCCATATGGAGTTCAGTACGGAGAGAAAGGAAAAGTCAAGTGGATAGTGACAACCATACTGGTCGGTCGTGGGCTGCATGGGATTGATTACGGAGAGAGTGGTGTCACCAGTAGTGGTGGCCATGTCGTTCGGTCACATCGCCTGTGGCAGATTGATGGTGATAGGTCATCCAGATTTAATAGCCATGGCATTGAGAAAGTAGGCATTGATTGGTGGACTTTGGCATATATCAATTCTAGAGGAGTTCGGACTCCTAGAGGAGTTCAACCGAGGGAAAGCTCAAAAGAAGTTCGGTCGGAGGAGTGCGGAGGAAGTTCAGCTCTCGTAGGCGTCTGGCTGGAGGAGTGCAGCTAAGGCTCGATTGTTGGAGAGTTCAAAAGGAGCTCGACCATTGAGAAGTCCAATCGATCAAAGGAGTTCAGCTAAGGACTGGCCGTTGAGGAGTTTGGAAAGAGCTCGACTGCTGAGGAGTTCGATTGGCTGAAGGAGTTGGACTAAGACTCGACGTTGTTAACGCTCGACCATAATTCGTCTGCTAAGGAGTTTGGCTAAACTCAGCCACTAGGATTCGATAGGATCTCGTGATGAGCTCGGCTGAAGGAGTAGCTAAACTCGATGCTGAAGCGTTTGTTATCGTGGTATTACTAGCATCGACTAGGTTAGCAAAGGGGTTCATCCCCAACAATAGTCCTCCTACTCCCGAGTTCGAAACTCGAAGAAAGGGAGTGCAGAAAAGACGACCGCCGAGGTCCTCTTCTGGGCTCTGTGCCGATCTCATCTCCTTGTTATTTGAAGTTGACTCGAAAGAGATCTCATCTCCAGAAAGTTGATGTTGAATTGAAGCTCGGGGAGATTCATCTTCACTAAGGTCTGCAAGACTAGATTCATTATCTCTCTTACGAGTTGAAGGTGTCTTGACAGTTATCGGGGGAGATCTCATCTCACACGTTGGTTGGTGCTCGGAGGATCTTGTGTCATATGAGATCGAAATTATGAAGTAGATTCGTTCTTAGCAGTCTGATTGACAGGGAGGTTCCCAGCCAAGGTTTATACAGTCGATGTCGGGGAGAGTTCATCTCCAGCACGGTTGCATTTGGTCGCATGTCATGAGAGAGATATTATCCTACTCTAATGGATGCGTCCGGGAAGATTATTCTAGCTAAGGTTGATGGGATGCTGGAGAGATCTTATCTCATACAGCGAGGTCGCGGACCATCGAGAAATCTTATCTCTGTCGAGGTTGTTGCGTCTGCAAGATCTATCTCTACACAGATTGAGTGTGAGGGATGTGTCTCTCAAAGTAGCAGACCTGGGGAAAGCTCTTTATAGCGAGGTTATCGGGGGGAATCGAACCACAGAGCGCGGTTAGACGTTATAAGCTCTATTCATGCATAAGTTAATACGGACACGGGGAATTTATTCTTACAGCAGCGAGGAGAGGGTTTTATATTTTGTCAAGATTTTTGGGGTCTCGAGGAGATTATCTTCTGCATTAGTGGCCAGTCACCAGAATCTTATCTCTATCGAGGTTTGCGTCTGGGTAGATTTATCCGTACAGTCGATTGGGTGGGTCGTGGGGATTATTCCTGTAGCGAGGTTCCCTCGGAGAGATTATCTCCTATAATAAGTGTCGGCGTCGTGATCTTATCTCTACGGAGAAGTGATGCGGTGCCTGGAGGTTTATAACGCAGTCAATTGTCGCATCCAGGAGATCTTCCTCTGGTCGAGTTGATATGGGGAGATCTTGTTCTCCTACAGTCATCGCGGCGCTGGGATATCTGTCTGCATCGGTGATGCGGTGCTCAGAGGTGAGATCTATCTTCTGCAATCGAGTCATCTGACCCTCATGGGAACTTCTCCTATATCGAGTTGATTAGTGCTCGGGAGATCTTATCTCCTACACCGAATCAGCAAACTCGGGTAGATCTTATCATCCACAGTCGGTTATACGGGCATTTGGGATATCTTATCCCTGTAGTTGATGTTGTGCGCTCGGGGAGATCTTCTCTACTCAATTGCCCACTCGAAAGATCTTATTTCCAACACGAGGGTGGCGATCTCTGAGATCTTTTCTCCTGCAGCTAAGGTTGCCCGTCGCTCGGGAGATTTATCTCCTAGTGAGGTTCCCTCGGAGGAGATCTTATCTCCTACAGTCGAGGTTGTTGTGAGCACTTGGGGGAGATCTTATCTCTTATAGCCGAGGTTGGCTCAAACCCTCGGGGGAGATCTTATCTCCTACAGCCGAGGTTGAAGGACTTTGGCCGGCTCATGTTAGGACGTGGTTCTCCTTCTATTCCTAACATGATGACTATTGACTGCTTCTTCCTTATCATCACATAGTTTTTGCACCCAGAAATAATATTATTGAAATGAAAGAATTTTATCGGAGGGAAGTTACTGGTAGCACACCTCCAGATTTTCTATGCTTCAGGGTCGTGGGGGTGTTGTTTCTTCGAGCTCCCTTGTGTGGTAAGTCCTCTATCTCATGTTGGCCTTCTCAATTTAGAGCAAGCATCTCTTACTTTTGATGCTGGGAGGTGGTCGATCTCCTTGTCGTTCCTTCCTTATTGGTGGTTCTAGCTCCCAGGGGGAGGACTTCTTCACGTCCTTTCGTTGGAACTTTCATGCTCCTAAGCCCGAGGGGGAGTTTGGGCTCGCCTACACCCAGAAGGAGTTCAAAAATGCGGCCGAGCTTCACTCGGCTTTTCTTCATCGTCCTTGGCCCTGAAGGCCTCTTCAGCCTGGGCATAACCTTTGACCCGAGCCAGCAGATCAGCAAAGTCCCTAGGATACTTCTTCTCCAGGGAAAACAGCAAGTCATTCTTCCAAAGGCTGCCCTTGAGTGCAGCCATCGCAACAGATTGGTCCAGGTCTTAGATCTTCAATGCCGTGGTGTTAAACTAGGTGACATAAGCTCGGATGGATTCTTCCTGCTTCCGCTTGACATTCATTAGGAAATCTAAACTTTGGCGTGGACGTCGGCTGCTGATGAAGTAAGCCACGAATTGATGGCTCATCTAGTCAAAAAAGAAGATCGTACCCGACTTCAATGTTGAGTACCAGTTTCTTGCTGCTTCCTTTAAGGTAGATGAAAAGGCTCAGCATAGTATGACGTCTGAAGCACCATGGAGTAGCATCATGGTCCGTAAGGCCTCTAGATGATCAACTGGATCAGAAGTTTCATCGTAGCTTTCGAATTAAGGAAGCTCGAAGTTCAATGGGATGGGCTCTTGCATAATTTGGAGGAAGAAAGGAGGATCGGTGCAGACGTCGGCATGATAAGCCGGGGTGACGTGGCCGAGCTCTTCAATCCACTGATCCATCTCCCACAGTCTGTGATTGAGGGCATCGTCTTGGTTGCAGATCTTGGGGGGCTTTCGACTACAAATGAAAAAGGTCTCTCTAAGAGAAGAACCTTGATCCAAACATGGATCCTCGACTCTCTATTTCTCCTTTCCAGGGGCGACGGATACGTCAGCCCGAGTACTCTTCCTTGGGGTCGGTTTCTGACATCCTGGTGGCGGGTTTCCTAGTGGAGTCATCGTCGAAGGCTGCTGCATGGCCTGCATTACTTTCGTGAGGCCATGGACCTGTTGGATAAGCAGGTTGAACTGCTCCACATCTACCGTGGGTATAGGTGGAACCTAAGTTGTCGGGGCTGAAGAAGGAGTAGATGGATCTGGATGGGATCGAGCCACGGAGGCCTTCGATCATCGGATCGAAGTTCTCTTGGGAGGCATTTTCTCTTGGGAAAGAACTCTAGAGAGGAAGGAGGGAGATCTCTGAAGAGAGAGATCATCGTTGAGCACTCCTTTAAGAACAAGGAAGCCTCAAGAACAGAGGGCCCTTCCTCTAGCATTAAATCTGTTGGTGCAAAATCTGGTTGTCGCTGAATCCAGTTGGAGTAGAGGTGGATGAGGTCACCGTCGAAAATCTATAAAATGAAATCTCGTCCGGAGTCGGTTGGGGTGGCTCCGGCAGGACCATCCGATGATCAAGTCAGCTCTTTTGGCTAATAGAAATGGAGTGCTCGAGAATGATTTTGGTAGAGTTTAGAGGAGGAGAGGAGAGCTTAGAGCTTAGTGTAAGTGTATCTAGAGGATCCCTTTTTATAGGCGGAACTTAGAGTGGGTTGATGATGATGGCCATATCATCCGATCGTGGGCCACTCGGGGCCGCATGAAATTTGGTACGGAGAGGAAGGCATTATCAGACGGATAGTGACAGCCATACTGACAGATCTTAAGCTACATGAGGCTGATTACGGAGAGAGTGATGTCGCCAATAGTGGTGGCCATGTCGTTCGATTGCATCGCTTGTGGCAGACTGATGGTGATAGTTCGTCCAGATTTAATAGCTGTGGCTCTGATAAAGTATGCATTGATTGGTGGACTTCGGCATGTATCAATTTTAGAGGAGTTTGGACTTCTGAAGGAGTTTGACCGAGGTGAAGCTCGAAAGAAGTTCGACCGGAGGAGTGCGGAGGGAGTTCGACTCTCATAGGCATTTGGTTGGAGGAGTGTGGCTAAGGCTCGAGCGCTGGAGAGTTCAAAAGGAGCTCAGCTATTGAGGAGTCCAGCCGATCGAAGGAGTTCGGCTAAGGCCCGACCGCTGGGGAGTTTGGAAGAAGCTCGACTGCTGAGGAGTTTGGCTGGTTGAAGGAGTTTGACTAAGACTCAGCCGCTGGAGAGTTTGGAAGGAGCTCGGCTACTAAGGAGTTCGATTGGTCGAAGGAGTTTGGTTAAGACTCGATCGCTGGAAAGTTCGGCAGGAGCTCAACTACTGATGAGCTCAACTAGCTGAAGGAGTTAGGCTAAGACTCGAGCATTGAAGCTCTTCCGCGGCTACCGATTGCATTAAGCTGAGCATCGGACTGAACTTTGGTAGGAGCGGAGTTTATCCCCAACAAGATGTATGCAAAACATGTATAAAGTTATATTAATTTTATATATGAGATATATGATGTAGATCTAACTAGTTTGTAGTTTTGTATATTTCTGATTAAGGCGTTCCCCTTGGCCGTCCGATCATAAGAACAAAGTAGGATTTAAATGCCCCCTCCTCTCATTCGATGGGGTGTTTTTATGATGTGTAGGGGTGCTACGCATTCATCCTTAATCAAAAATCAAAAACTTACTTTCTACAAAATCCTAGATCCTAAAACCTTAGGATTTTATTTACATGTTTTGTTTGTGAACCCTAACTTAATTAAGAATTAATATTATGAAATATTAATTAGATCTAAAATTCAGAATTTCAGATCTAAGACATATTCATAAAATTGGGTTCGGACTTGGGTAGTTCAATTAGGTCTAAGTAGTTGATCAAATCGAATCAAGAGTTGGTTAGATGGGATCAACAGTGCTTAAATTGACTAGCCTAATAGGATTAAGTCTGGGTCAAGATCGAGTCACGTGAGTGATCGATCAAGCTAAAACTTAATTAGGCTCAGTGGTTAGAGTCTGGATTGTAGGCTAACCCGATTGATTCTGGCTCAATAATTTGGTGTCTAAGGTAAGTTTGGCAGATACGATCGATTGATTTTTAATTAGAAGCTACTCGACTCGAATGCATTCTTATCAAGTTAATGGCATATCTCTTCCACCGGTCTCACTTACCTGGCCATGTTTGTTGACTTAGTTCTGATCTGAGGTGGTCAATAATCTAAGCTTACCCATGCCATTAGGTTAGTCATAATGGTTATGACTATATCAAGTCTAATTTAATGAGATCTAAATCAAATCTTTCAGAGAAAAGATTAAGTCTAAGGTCTTCCACCATTATAGACATGCGGGCCCTTCCTGGGGTTGATTGTTCTCGACTGGTTATAGTAGTTTAGTTGCATCGGGAAGACACAACCATGTCTATTAGGCATTGGATGCTATGGACTGGAGGATGAATTGGGCTCAATATTCTAGATACAGTAAGAGATTCAATTAGAAATCCAATTTGTGCAAATGGTAGGCCTGACTTAACTAAGAAGTGGATCAATATTTCGAGCACGATGAGAATCATGAATTAAAGATCAAGTTTGGATGCACCTAAAGGGAAATCCTAATTTCCCGGTCCAGGTTCGTCCAGATCTGATCAGATCAAGAGATATATTTCAAAATTTTTTCTCTTGATCCCAATCAGATCTTGATATGTTTCAGATCTGATTCTTATTATTTTAATAAATAAAATAAAATAAGATAAATTAAATTAAATTTAATTTACCTGATTTGGGTAATCCTATTACCCTGTAGATGATCCTGATTGCAGTGAAAGGTTCTGGATCTAGCCACGGAAGCGCCTGGCCTCTATCAGTATCCACTCGGGTTGGATCTGAAGATCCTCTTCTTCTCTATCATGCCTCCAAAAATCAGATCTGGATCTAATCTGGAGGATCTTCAAAACTCTTTTGAAGATCTGCAGTCGTCCTTTTGCAGCAGCGCAGCCTTCTTGCTTTTGATCGCCTTTCCTTGATCTGAATCGCACCAACCAAAGTCCAAAACACCTTTTGGACGTGGAGAGCAAGGGGAGAAGAAGCTATGGCATGGAGAAGGAGGGGAGAGGCAGCCTTGGGGCATGTCCAATTGAATTGGCATTTTCATCTATTGGGCGTAGGGTCTTATTTATAGACTAAGCGTGATCCAACTCCTCTTCCTCCCAACCAATCACAACCCTTTGTGAAATCAGATCTAAATCTGATTGGTGGGAATAGAGACCCCTGGATTCCTCCTTAGAGGGTGCCTAAGACCAGTCAAACTGGATTCTTAGTAGAACTCTGATTGGAATCCAAAAGGGAGGTGGAGTCCTTGTCCAACAAGGACTCCAAGGTGCCTCCAACTTGGGCTCACGCCACCCTTGGCGTGCGCCCTTCTCCTTGCCAGGTTCTGGCAGGGGGACAGGCCCCCACCAGCTCTCCAATAGGTGCATGACATGTGGTCAAAAGTCAAAAGGTCAATAGTCAACGTTTGACCAGTCAAAGGTAGACTTTTGACCAAAGTCAAAGAACAAGAAATGGCAGGTGACCAAAAATGGCAGGTAATGTCTTATAAAATAAGACAACCTATTCTGACTTGGACAACCTCCAGTCAGACCATATGAAGGCCTCTGATTGAGCACAAACCTTTGGCTCAGTCAGGACAACTTATTTGTGATAGTAAAAGAAGAACGTTAGGTTCAATCGAGTGCTAGCACGATTTCCTTGAACCTAATTGAATCTCATTCAGATCAATTGAACTAGATCAGTTCAATTGATGATCACCAGATTCAAACCCTTGTTTGTGTGACCCATTAGGTTCAGTTCTGTATGGTAATGGGATATGTCATGATCTCTATCATAGACATCATCGAAACTCCTTTCGATGGATCAGAACTCTTCTGATTCGAACAGCTAGAATGATCGATCATCTAAATCATTCTAATTGCTCCCAAAATCCACCAGTGACACCTAGCAGTATATGGTGGCAACCCATCAGAGCTGAATGCGAACCTCTTGGTGCAGCTACCTGTGTGATTAAGTTCTTCTATCTTGAGCCCCGATCAGATTAGGGTTAAGGTAAACTCGTCAAACCCTAGTCTCTGTCATATGATATAATCATTCGATTCGAGTCCAATGTGAAAATCTAAATAGAAACTCTTTCTATTATTTCACTCTGCCATGGCCATGGGCTAAGGACTTGATTCTCATGATATCATAGGGCTGCTCCATTCAGGATCTAGGGTTTTGCAGAAAGTAAGTTTTTGGATTTCTGATTAAGGACGAACAGCAGCACCCCTACTCATCATAAGAACACCCCATCGAATGGGAGAGAGGGCCTTTAAACCCTTCTTTCGTTCTTATGACGACGGCCAGAGGAAACGCTTATCAGGAACATGTAAATCTACAAAACGTTATAGATCTATACATATATCTCATATAAACAAATTTAGATCTAATCAAGGTATTATTTTTGCATACACTCATGTATCATATCATGCATAATTTTCAGATTAAATTATGCAACATAAATAACTAAAAAAATTAGATTTAAATTGATCAATTAAAATAAATTCTAATCTAGATAATTATGTAGAACTATCTACAAACTAGTCTAAACATGCATTCATCATTAATCTCATATATCGCCTATAAAATTAAATAATTTTTTTTAGATCTTATTATATCAGTATGTTATATAACTTATAATATCAAAATAGAAATTAAATAGATTAAAATTATAGATTATATCAGATTAAATCATAATCATGTCCAAACTATTTATGAACTATTCTATTTCTAAACTAGTCATGCCAATATCTTTCTTTAATCTTAGAATCCAAATCATTTAATTTTAATTTTTCTGATTTTTAGATCTGATCGATCTCATGTGACATCTAAAAATTATTTATTTTTTAATTAAATATAAAATTAAAATCAGATCTAAACATTTTAGAACCATGTCTGATACCAGTTGAAGGATTTTCTCCAATTTGTTGATCCTATCTTCTGCTATATGACCTAATCTCAGGTGCCATAGATATCTGTTGTTTGGACTATCCCTAGGTCGTTTGGCATTCACGTTTTGCTCGATAGTTAAAATAGGTACATCAATATGTAACTGATAAAGACCATTAACAAGGAAACCATTTGCAATTTTATTTCTTTCATAAAGAATGTTACAATGGTCCTTAAAGAAGGTGATCACATAACCTTCTTATGCTAAGCATGAAACAGAAATCAAATTCCTGCTAGCTGCAGGCATATAATAACAGTCTTTTAAAACTAAGTCTAAACCAGATGGTAATCGAAGAGGGTATGTTCCCACGGCTACTGCAGCAACTCTTGCTCCATTACCGATGCGTAGGATCATGTCTCCATCCCTCAGCCTCCTGCTATCCTCAAGACCCTGCATAGAAGTGCACAGATGAGCACTAGAACCAGAGTCAAGCACCCAACTGGATGCAGAAGAAACCGTAAGGTTAGACTCAATAACGAGCATACCTCCAGAAGGACCTTCCTTCTTGTTCTTTAGGGTGGCCAGGTAAATAGGGCAGTTCCGCTTCCAATGGCCATCGCTGTTGCAATGGAAACACTTTTCTTTGACATCGACCTTCTTCTTCGGTTCTGCCTTCTTCTTCTTTGATCCTTCCACCTTTTGCTTTTTCACAGACTTCTTTTTCTTTCCATAAGACTTTCTTTTGGAAGAAGTCCGTTCCATAGCAAGAACTGAGCCTTTAGAACCTTTCATAGAAAGCTCAGCGGTAACCAGCATATTCATTAACTCGGCCAAGGAATTTTGAAGTTTATGCATGTGGTAATTCATGATGAATTGCCCATATGCATCAGTCAAGGATTGCAGAATAATATCATTCTGCAGATCCAAGTCCAACTTCACACCGAGCTTCTCAAGCTCTTCCATGTCCTTGATCATTGTCAGACAGTGATCTTGGACTGACTGCCCATCACGCATCTTAGCCTTAAAAAGTCATTTTGTGACTTGATATTTGGCTGCGCGACTCTGTTCACCAAACATCTCCTGTAGGTGAGCCAACATTTGGCGAGCAGTCCCGATATCTTCATGTTGGCGCTGGAGCTCATCAGACATCGAGCCCAACATGTAGTATCTGGCCTTATTATCTTCGTCAATCCATTTTTCCAGAGACGCTCTCTGTTCAACAGATGGACGGGCTGGTAATGTGGGAGGGTCCTGGTCCAAAACATGGGTTAACTTCTCGAACCCAAAATAATTTTGTAGTTCCTGAGCCAATCTTTATAATTGGGTCCAGTCAGTCTATGTGTGTCCAGGATACGTGCCAGTGGGTTGGACGCAGACATTTTCCTGTAGAGAGTCAAAGATTCTAGTTAGATACTGTAATTTTGACTTGACCAATTTGTTTAGGAATTTTATTTTTAAACAAATTAGCTCCACTATTTTCTCGGATCCCTACACTCCCTCTGTAGAGATGCGAAAATCTCCGCGATTAATGATTTCTAGTGGGTGGTGCGGTCTCACCAACTGACTCATCACCTCACCTAACAGTTATTGGTGATGGGTTAGCCAATGAGTGAACAACTCTTGTTCAATGATTCTCTAATCATGGTGCACCCAAACTTGGTCTCTAATTCATGAATCTCACCGTATCCAGAATATTGATCCACTCCTTAGTTAAGTCAGACCCACCATTTGCATAGACTGGGTTTCCTAATTGGGTCTCTCACCGTATCCGGAATATTGAGCCCAACTCATCCTCCAGCCCATAGCATCCAATGCCTAATAGACATGGTTGCATCTTCCCGGTGCAACTGAGCCACTGTATCCAGCCGAGAACAATCAACCCCGGGAAGGGCCCGCACATCTACAATGGTGGAAGACCTTCAGACTTAATCTTTTCTTAGGGAGAATTGATTCAGGTCTCATTAAACTAGACTTGGCTTAGTCATAACAATTATGACTAACCTAGTGGCATGGGTTAGCTCGGATTATTGACCACCTCAGATCAGAACTGTGTCAAACAGATATGGCCAGGTAAGTGAGATCGGTGGAAGGGAATATGCCGTTAACTCGTACAAGAATGCATTCAGGTCGAGTAGCTTCCAATTAAAAAACCAGTCGGTCGTATGTGCCAAACTTACCTTAGACACCAAATTGTTGAGTCAGAACCAATTGGGTTAGCCTACAATCCAGACTCTAACCTCTGAGCCTAATTAGGTCTTGCTTGATCGTGACTCGATCTTGACCCAGACTTAATCCTATTAGGCTGGTCAATTTAAGCATTGTTGATCCCATCTAACCAACTCTTGATTCGGTTTGATCAACCGCTTAGACCTAATTGAGCTACCCAAGCCCGAACCCAGTATTATGAATATGTCTTAGATCTGAAATTCTCAATTTTAGACCTAATTAATATTTCCATAAACTTAATTCTTAATTAAGTTGGGTTCATAAATAAAATATGCACAATAAATCCTAGGGTTTCAGGATCTAGGGTTTTGCAGAAAGTAAGTTTTTTGGATTTCTGATTAAGGACGAACACGCAGCACCCCTACACATCATAAGAACACCCCATCGAATGGGAAGAGAGGGCCTTTAAACCCTTCTTCGTTCTTATGACCGGACGGCCAAGAGGAACGCCTTAATCAGGAACATGTAAATCTACAAAACAGTTATAGATCTATATCATATATCTCATATACAAATTTAGATCTAATCAAGGCATATTTTGCATACATCTCATGTATCGAATCATGCATATTTTCAGATCTAAATTATCACATAATAATCTAAAAAATTAGATTTAAATTGATCTAATCAAAATAAATTCTAATCTAGATAATTATGTAGAACTATTCTACAACTAGTCTAGACATGCATCAATCATATCTCATATGATATTTAAAATTAAATAATTTTTATTTGACTATTTTATCAGATGTTATTATAACACTTATAATATCAAAAAATAGTAAATAAGAAGATCTAAAATATGATTTAATCAGATTAAATCAAAGACATGCAAAGACTATTCTATAGAACTATTCTATTTCTAGAACTAGTCATGCATATCTTCTTAATCTTAGATCCAAATCATTTAATTTTAATTTTTTCTGATTTTAGATCTGATCACATCTCATGTGACATCTGAAATCACTTTATTTTTCTAATTAAAATAAAATTAAAATCAGATCTAAACAATTTTAGAACCATGGCTCTGATACCAGTTGAAGGAAAATCCTGATTTCCCGGTCCAGGTTCGTTCAGATCTGATCAGATCAAGAGATATATTTCAAAAATTTTTCTCTTGATCCCAATCAGATCTTGATATATTTCAGATCTAATTCTTATTATTTTAATAAATAAAATAAAAATAAGATAAATTAAATCAAATTTAATTTACCTGATTTGGGTAATCCTATTACCCTGTGATGATGATCCTGATTGCAGCGGAAGGTTCTGGATCTAGCCACGCAAGCGCCTGGCCTCTATCGGTATCCACTCAGGTTGGATCTGGAGATCCTCTTCTTCTCTATCACGCCTCCAAAAATTAGATCTGGATCTGATCTGGAGGATCTTCAAAAACTCCTTTTGAAGATCAGCAGTCGTCCTTTGCAGCAGCGCAGCCTTCTAGCTTTTGATCGCCTTTCCTTGATCTGGAATCGCACCAACCAAAGTCCAAAACTCCTTTTGGACGTGGAGAGGCAAGGGGAGAAGAAGTTTGGCATGGAGGAGGAGGGGAGAGGCAGCCTTGGGGCGTGGGGTTTCTCAATTGAATTGCATTTTCATCTGAGTTGGGCGCAGGGTCTTATTTATAGACTAAGCGTGATCCAACTCCTCTTCCTCCCAACCAATCACAACCCTTTGTGAAATCAGATCTAAATCTGATTGGTGGGAATAGAGACCCTTGGATTCCTCCTTAGAGGGCCTAAGACCAGTCAAAGTTGGATTCTTAGTAGAACTCTAATTGGAATCCAAAAGGGAGGTGGAGTCCTTGTCCAACAAGGACTCCTAGGCGCCTCCAACTTGGGCTCACGCCACCCTTGGCGTGCGCCCTTCTCCTTGCCAGGTTCTGGCAGGGGGACAGGCCCCCACCAGTTCTCCAATAGGTGCATGACATGTGGTCAAAAGTCAAAGGGTCAATGGTCAACATTTGACCAGTCAAAGGTAGACTTTTGACCAAAGTCAAAGAACAAGAAATGGCAGGTGACCAAAAATGGCAGGTAATGTCTTACAAAATAAGACAACCTTTTCTGACTTGGACAACCTCCAGTCAGACCATATGAAGGCCTCTGATTGAGCACAAACTCCTTTGGCTCAGTCAGGACAACTTATTTATGATAGTAAAAGAAGAACGTTAGGTTCAATCGAGTGCTAGCACGATTTCCTTGAACCTAATTGAATCTCATTCAGATCAATTGAACTAGATCAGTTCAATTGATGATCACCAGATTCAAACCCTTGTTTGTGTGACCCAGTTAGGTTCAGTTCTGTATGGTAATGGGATATGTCATGATCTCTATCATCGACATCATCGAAACTCCTTTCGATGGATCAGAACTCTTCTGATTCGAACAGCTAGAATGATCGATCATCTAAATCATTCTAATTGCTCCCAAAATCCACCAGTGACACCTAGCAGTATATGGTGGCAACCCATCAGAGCTGAATGCGAACCTCTTGGTGCAGCTACCTGTGTGATTAAGTTCTTCTATCTTGAGCCCCGATCAGATTAGGGTTAAGGTAAACTCGTCAAACCCTAGTCTTTGTCATATGATGTAATCATTCGATTCGAGTCCAATGTGAAAATCTAAATAGAAACTCTTTCTATTATTTCACTCTGCCATGGCCATGGGCTTCAGGACTTGATTCTCATGATCATCATAGGGCTGCTCCTCTACCACCGAGGTAGATAGATTCCATCTTGATGCAATCCAGTTCCTACAATGAACATGCTATAGCCAACATACACCTCAGGGTTCCATATGGCTAGGAGACCGAGTAATGGTGTAGTCAAACTATAACACCCTCAAGGTGAACTGCCGATGCATCTCAGGTCAAAGAACCAGACACACTACTGCAGCATCGAGTCAGTCATTGACGAGAAGGTAGACTCCCTAATGACTACTCGAGGTGGTCACGCTCAGTGCCCTCATTCTCTAACGAGTACCTATACTTCTCGCTCCGGTGTCTCCACACCGTAGACTCAAGACTCATCTACTAAAGAGAAGCGATTGTACACCAACCTTCCGGATCAATCACCATCCTCGTGATGATCCTATGGTCGGGAGCTGTTTATGAGTTAATAATGATTATTCATGTCTTAAATTTTTAACTCTTGAAAATATGAATTATCATTATCATTAACTCAAAGGATGTATCACAGATACTAAATACACAGGAGTGATAGAAAATAACCCATTTTATTAATTATAGTCAAAATTATAATTTTGCCCCTAGAAGTGTATTACAAGTGTCAGCCAATTCTGGCTTCTAGGGCACATATATCTAACAGCACCCATGATTGGAGAATCATTGAATAAGAGTTGTTCACTCATTGGCTAACCCATCACCAATAACTGTTAGGTGAGGTGATGAGTCAGTTGGTGGGACCGCACCATCCACTAGAAATTATTAATCATGGAGATTTTTGCATCTCTACAAAGGAAGTGTAGGGATCCAAGAAAATAGTAGAAGCTAATTTATTTATAAATAAAATCTCTAAATAAATTGGTTAAATCTTAATTATAATATCTAACTAGAAACTTTGACTCTCTATCGAAAAATATCTACATCCAACCCACTAGCATGAATCCTGGATCCCCATAAACTGAACGAACCAAATTATAAAGATTGGCTTCAAAACTTCAAAATTATTTTGGATTTTGAAAAGTTAACTCATGTATTGGACCAAGACCCTCCCATCCTACTAGCTCGTCCATCCGCTGAACAAAGAGCATCTTTGAAAAAATGGACGGATGAAGATAACAAAGCCAAATATTACATGTTGGACTCGATGTCTGATAAACTTTAGCACCAATATGAAGATATTAGGACTGCCTGCCAAATATTGGCTCACCTACAAAAGATATTTGGTGAATAGAGTCGCATAGCTAAGTATCAAGTCACTAAATGATAATTCAAGGCTAAGCTGCGTGATGGACAGTCAGTCCAAGATCATTGTCTGATGATGATCAAGGATTTGGAAGAGCTTGAGAAGCTTGGAGTGAAGTTAGACTTGGATCTGCAGAATGACATAATTTTGCAATCTTTGACTGATGCGTATGGGCAGTTCATCATGAACTACCATATGCATAAACTTCAAAATTTCCTAGCTAAACTTATGAACATGCTGGTTACCGCTGAGCTTTTCATAAAAGGTTCTAAAGGCTCAGTGCTTGCTATGGAACGGACTTCTTCCAAGAGAAAGTCTTTTGTAAAGAAGAAGAAGTCTATGAAAATGTAAAAGATGGAAGGAGGAAAAAAGAAAAAGATAGAGCTGAAAAAGAAGGCTGCTGACAAAGAAAAGTATTTTCATTGCAACAATGACGGCCACTGGAAGCGAAACTATCCTACATAACTGGCCACCCTAAAGAATAAGGAGGCAGGTTCTTCTGGAGGTATGCTCGTTATTGAGTCTAACCTTATGATTTCTTCTGCATCTAGTTGGGTGCTTAACTCTAGTTCTAGTGCTCATTGGTGCACTTCCATGTAGGATCTTGAGGATAGCAGGAGACTGAGGAATGGCGAAATGATCCTACGCATCAGAAATGGAGCAAGAGTTGCTACCATGGCCGTGGGAACATACTCTCTTCAACTACCATCTGGTTTAGACATAGTGTTAAAATGCTGTTATTATGTGCCTGCAGCAAGCAGAAATTTGATTTCTATTTCTTGCCTTACATTAGAAGGCTATATAATTAGTTTTCTTAAGGACCATTATTACATTCTTTATGAAAGAAATAAAATTACAAGTGGTTTCTTTATTAATGGTCTTTATCAGTTACATATTGATGTATCTATTTTTAGTATCGATCAAATTGTCAATACCATGAAACGACCTAG
This sequence comes from Cocos nucifera, assembly GCA_006176705.1. Classification (NCBI taxonomy): domain Eukaryota; kingdom Viridiplantae; phylum Streptophyta; class Magnoliopsida; order Arecales; family Arecaceae; genus Cocos; species Cocos nucifera. Next base: position 72,985 of record QRFJ01003447.1, on the reverse strand, counting down.
GGATAGTCCAAATGATAGGTATCTATGGCACCTAAGACTCGGTCATATAGCAGAAGATAGGATTAACAAATTAGAAAAAATTGGGCTATTGAACCCATTGACTTTCGAGTCATGTCCAATTTGTGAATCTTGTCTTCATGGCAAAATGACTAAGCTTCCTTTTGTAGGACATGGGGAAAGGGCAACGGATCTTCTTGCCCTAGTACTTACTGATGTATGCGGCCCATTTGATGTGCCGGCTAGAGGCAACTTTGTCTACTTCAGAAACTTTATCGATGATTTATCTAGGTATAGGTATATATATCTTATGAGACACAAGTCTGAAGCTTTTGAAAAATTCAAAGAATTCAGACATGAAGTAGAAAAGCAAATAGGTAAATCCATTAAGGTTCTTCGATCAGATCGAGGAGGTGAATACTTTAGTCAAAAATTTTTGGACTATCTCAAGAAAAATGGAATAGTCTCTCAATGGACTCCACTTGGAACACCTCAACTCAATGGGGTTTCAGAACGAAGGAATCGAACTCTATTAGATATGGTCCGATCCATGATGAGCTTTACAAATCTTCCTAATTTTCTTTGAGGATATTGTTTGTTAACTGTAATATACTAACTGAATAGGATTTCTTCTAAAACCATTCCTACCATACCGTATGAGATATGGCATGGTAAGAAACCAAGTCTGAGTCATCTCAGAATTTGGGGTTGTCTGGCTCATGTCAAAAGACAACAAGCAGACAAGTTAGACTTTAGGTCCTTCAGAGCTCGATTTATAGGATATCCTAAAGAGTCATTAGGATATTATTTCTACATTCCAGAAGATCACAATGTGATTGTGAGTCGACATGCCATCCTTCTTGAAAAATAGTTTATTCAAGATAGCGACATTAGAAAGCAGATCAAGCTCGAGGAGAAAGTCTCATAAGAGCAATGAGCTAAGGACCAAATGAAACCAAATCAGGTTAAGCCAATCCAATCACTACCTTTTTTCCACCTCGTAGATCGGAAAGAATTTTCCATCCCCCTGAGAAGTACTTAGGTACTATTTCAGAGGAAGTAGAGAAAATGTTCCTCATAGGTAATGAGGTTCATGGTGATGATCCCAAAACTTATAAAGAGGCGATATCGGATATCGACTTTAAGAAATGGTTAGAGGCAATGAAGTCAAAAATTGACTCGATGCACTCAAACTAAGTCTGGACCTTGGTAGATCCATCAGAAGGTATAGTACCTATTGGATGTAAATGGATCTACAAAAGAAAGATTGGTGTAGATGGGAATGTGGAGACATTCAAGGCTAGATTACTGACAAAATGTTATAGTCAACATGAAGGCATTGACTATCAGGATATCTTTTCGTCAGTAGCTATGCTTAAATCTATCCGCACATTGCTTACTGTTGCAGCCTATTTCGATTATGAAATATGGAAAATGGACGTAAAAATGGCATTCCTAAATGGATATCTTGAGGAAGATATCTACGTGGAACAGTTGCTAGGTTTCACATCTAGTGATGATGATCACAAGGTATGGAAGCTGCAAAGATCCATATATGGACTTAAGCAAGCATCTCAGAGCTGGAACACTCATTTTAATGATGTGATCAAATTATTTGATTTCATCAAGAATGAGGAGGTGCCATGTGTCTTTAAAAAGGTCAGTGGGATTCTCCATGAAAGACTTAGGAGAAGCATCCTTTATTCTAGGAATTAAGGTCTATAGAGATAGACCGAATAGGATGCTAGGACTTTCACAGAAGATGTACATAGAGGAAGTGCTAAAGAGGTTTAGCATGAAAAACTCTAAGAGAGGTTTTGTACCCTTCAGACATGGCATTCATCTTTCCAAGAATATGTGCCCTAGGACACCTGAGGAAATAGAATACATGAGCAAGATCCCTTATGCTTCAGTAATAGGGAGCCTCATGTATGCCATGTTATGTACACGACCTGATATAGCCCATGCTGTGAGTGTCACAAGCAGATTTCAGTCGAATCTAGGTGAAGAATACTGGACTTCTATGAAATGTATCCTTAAGTACTTGAGAAGAACTAAGGATATGTTGTTGGTCTTTGGTAATGGAGAACTCCAAGTCCAAGGATATACAAACTTGGATTTTATGTCCGATATAGATGATCGAAAGTCGACATCTGGGAGTTTGTTTGTGTGCAATGGTGAAACTGTCAGTTGAAAAAGTTTTAAGCAGATAGTAATAGCAGATTTCACCATGAAAGCAGAATACATCGCTACATCAGAAGCAACAAAGGAGGCATTCTGGTATAAGAAATTTACTATAGAGATCGGAGTGATGCCATCAGATGTCATTCCTCTGTACTGCGATAATAATGGTGCCATAGCCTTTGCTAAGGAGTCAAGGTCTCATCAGAAATCCAAGCACATCGAGCGATGATACCACCTCATCCATGATTACCTCGAGAAGGGTTATGTCAAGGTCAAGAGAGTTGACTCCGCAGACAATGTGGCGAATCTGCTTACAAAGTCATTGGGCCAGCAAAAGATCGAAGTCCACCTTGAGAAGATGGGACTTAGATTTGTAGCCAATTGGCTTTAGGTCAAGTGGGAGTTTGTTAGATATGTGTGCCCTAGAAGCCAGAATTGGCTGACACTTATAATACACTTCTATAAGCAAAATTATAATTTTAACTATAAATAATAAAATAGATTATTTTCTATCATAAATATGTATTTAGTGTCTGTGATACAACCCTTGAGTTAATGGTAATAATAATTCTTATTTTCAAGAGTTGAAAATTTAAGACAAGAATTTTCATTATTAACTCATAAAATGCTCCTGATCATAGAATCATAATAAGGATGGTGATTGATTCGAAAGGTTGGTGTATAATCACTTCTTTATAGTAGATGAGTCTTGAGTCTACGGTGTGGAGACATCGGAGCGAGAGTATAGGTACTCATTAGAGAACGAGGGCACTCAGTGTGACCACCTCGAGCAGTCATAAGGATGTCTACCTTCTCATCGATGATTAACTTGAAGCTATAGTGGTATGTCTGGTTCTTTGACCTAAGGTGCATCGACAGTTCACCTTGAGGGTATTATAGTTTGACTACACCATGACTCGATCTCCAAGCCATTCGAAATCCTAAGGTGTATGGTGGCTATAGCATGTTCATTGTAGGAATTGGATTGCACCAAGAGGGAATCTATCTACCTTGGTAGATGGAGAGCAGTCCTATGATGATCATGAGAATCAAGTCCATAAGCCCATGGCCAAAGCAGAGTTAAATAATAGAAAAAGTTTTTATTAAGGTTTTCACATCGGACATGAATCGAATGATTAAATCATATGATAAAAATTAGGGTTTGATGAGTTCACCTTAACCCTAATTTGATCGGGGCTCAAGATAGAAGAACTTAATCATACAGGTAGCTACATCGAGAGATTCATTTTCAATTTTGATGGGTTGCCACCATATACTGCTAGGTGTCACTGATGAATTTTGGGAGCAATTAGAATGATTTAGATGATTGATCATTCTAATTGTCTAAATTAGAATAGTCCTGATCCATCGAAAGGATTTTCGATGATGTCGATGATGGAGATCATGACATATCCTATTACCATATAGAATTGAACCTAACTGGGTCACACAAACAAGGATTTGGATCTAGATATCATCAATTGGACTAACCCAGTTCAATTGATTTGAATTAGATTCAATTAGGTTCAAGGAAATCATGCTAGCACATGATTGAACCTAATGTTCTCCTTCTACTATCATTAAAAGTTGTCTCGACTGAGTCAAATGAGTTTGTACTCACTTAGGTACCTTTACTTAGTCTGACTGGAGCTTGTCCAGATCAGAAAAGGATTGTCTTAATTTATGAGATAAATTTGAGACAATACCTGCCATTTTTCATCACCTGCTCATTCTTGTACTTTGACTTTAGTCAAACGTTGACCTTTGACCCTTGGAGATCTGTCCATGTGTCATGCATTTATTAGAGAGCAAACAGGGCCTTGTTTCCTTACTGGAAATTAGAAAGGTAGGGGTGCATGCCTAGGGAGGCGCGTGCCCATGGATAGGGATGCCTGGAGTCCCATATGGATGGGACTCCGGATTGCTTCTTGGATTCTACTTAGGTGACCCCTAGCTATAGACTTTGACCAATCTTGGGCGCCATCTAATGATAAATTAGTGGGGCTCTCATCTGATTGGATCAGGTGATGTCATCCCATCAATTAGATTTAGATCTGATTGCATGAAGCAACATGATTGGTCGAGATGATGTGGCACTGCATGGCACAGTAGGATCTATATAAACCATGTTTATGCCACACTTTCAGAGAGTTCCCTCTTAGCCATGCCCCAAGGCTACCCCTCTCTCTCCTCTATGCCATCTTTTGATCCTTTCTCTCCTCACCACGCCCAAGGGAAGTTGGGTTTCAGTTTGGTGCGATCCAGGTAAGAAAAGGCTAATGAGAAAGGAAGAAGGCAGCACTGCTGTAGAGATGACTGCTGATCTTCAGAAGGTATTTTAAAGATCCTCCAAATCAGATCCAGATTTAATTTTTGAACATGTGATAAAGAAGGAGAAGATCTCTAGATCTAGTTCGAGTAGATAACGGTAGAGGCCAGGCGATTGCATGACTAGATCCAGAACCTCAGACAATCAGTAGGATCATCAAAGGATAATCGGATTACCCAACATCAAGGTATAATTAAATTAGATTTAATTTACTTTTATTTTTATTTATTAGATCTATAAAATTAGATCTAAAATATCTCATATCTGATCTAGATACATGAGAGAAAATTTTTGAAATATCTCTTTTAATCTGATCAGATCTGAACGAACCTGATCCAAAAAATCAGGATTTTTCTTTCGTTGTCCCCATGCTAAAAAGAAGATAGGCAAAGGGCACACACCTAGGGAGGCGTGCACCCCATGAGGATAAGATTTGGGATCCCATATAGATGGAACTCCAGTTGCTTTAGGGAATCAAACTAGATGGCGCCAAGAAGACTGGTTTGATCCAGCCTTGGTACCATTTAAGGAGAGTTTTGAGAGACTCTAATCTGATTATATCAGATGAAGTCATTCTACTAATCAAATTTAGATCTGATTGCACAAAGGGTCATGATTAGCCGAGATGATGTGGCACTGCATGGTGCAGCAAGGTCTATATAAATCCTGTCTGCACCTAAAATTTAAGGCTTCTGCCTTTATCCCATGCCACATAGCCTCTCTCCCTTCTTCTATATGTCACCCTTTGGTCCTCTCTCTCCTCTCCATGCCCAAGGGCTTTTGGATATGAACAAGGTGCGATCCAAGCAAGTGAAAGGCGCCAGAAAAGGAAGAAGGTAGCACTGCTGCAAGAGAAAATGACTAATCTTCAAAAGAGTTTTCGAAGATCTTCAAAATCAGATCTAGATCTGATTTTTGGAGGATTGATTGAGAAGGAAAAAATCTCTAGATCCTATCAAGTGGATACCGATAGAGGTCAGGCGCTTGCATGGCTACGTCCAGAACCTCAGGCAAACATCAAGATCATCACAAGATAATTGAATTACCCAAAATTAAGGTATAATTAAATTAAATTTTATTTTATTTTATTTTATTTTATCAGATTAATAAGATCAAATTAGATTAGGATTTTAGAGAAAAATTTTTGAAATATCTCTCTTGATCCAATCAGATCTAAACGAACCTGATCCGAAAAATAAGAGTTTTTCTTCAACTGGTATCAGAGCCAAGTTTCAAAATTTATTAGATCTGATTTTAATTTATTTTTAATTTGATAATTAGATAATTTTAGATGCCACATAAGATGAGATTAGATCTAAAATTAAAAAATTAAAAATTAAATAATCTAGATCTAAGATGTATGAGATGCATGACTAGACTAGGAATTAAATTATTTTATGTGTAGTCTAACATGATCATAATTTTAATTTAATTAATTATAATTTTTAAATCTATTTAGTTATTATTTTTTGATATTATAAATATTATAATTAGATCTAAAAAATAGAAAATAAATTTATTTAATTTGTTCATATGAGATATGATAGATGTATATTTAGATTAGTTATAGAATAGTTCTACAAAATTATCTAGAATAAATTTTAATTTGATATGATCAAATTTAAATATTATTTTTTAGATATTTATGAGATAATTTAGATCTAAAAACATGCATGATATGATACATGAGATGTATGCAAAATTATATTTTTAATTAGATTAATTTTTATATATATGATATATGATGTAGATCTAACTAATTTTGTAGATTTATCATGTTTCTAATTCAGACGTTCTCCTTGGCCATTCGGTCATAAGAATGAAGTAGGATTTAAAGGCCCTCTCCTCCTATTCGATGGGGTATTCTTATGATGTATGGGGGTGCTGCGCGTTCGTCCTTAATCATATTCATAAAAATTAAAAATTTTTTGATCTAAGATATATTCATAAAATTAAGTTCGGACTTGGGTAGCTTAATTAGACTAGCGGTTGATCAAATCGAATCAAGAGTTGATTAGATGGGATCAAGAGTGCTTAAATTGACCAGCCTAATAGGATTAAGTCTAGGTCAAGGTTGAGTCACATGAGTGATCAATCAAGTTAAGATCTAATTAGGCTCAGTGGTTAGAGTCTAAATTATAGGCTAATTCGATTGATTCTACTTAATGATTTGGTGTCTAAGATAAGTTTAGTAGATACGATCGACTGATTTTTAATTGAGAGCTACTCAACTCGATTGTGTTCATATCAAATTAATGACATATTCCTTCCATCGGTCTCACTTACCTGGCCATATTTGTCAGCTCAGTCCTGATCTAAGGTGGCTAACAATCCGAGCTAACCCATGCCACTAGGTTAGTCATAATGGTTATGGCTATGTCAAGTCAAGTTTAAAGAGACCTAAATCAAATCTTTCTAAGAAAAGATTAAGTCTAAGGTCTTCCATCATTATAGATGTGCGGGCCCTTCCTAGGAATGATTGTTCTCGACTGATTATAGTGGTTCGGTTGCACCAAAAAGATGCAACCATGTCTATTAGAAATTAGATGCTACGGGCTGGAGGATGGATTGGGCTCAATATTCTGGATATGGTGAGAGACCCAATTAGAAATCCAATCTATGCAAATGATGGATCTGACTTAACTAAGAAATGGATCAATATTCCAGGCATGATGAGATTCATGAATTAGAGACCAAGCCTAGGTGCACCATGATTACAGAATTATTGGACAAGAGTTGTTTACTCATTGGCTAACCCATCACCAATAACTATTAGATGAGATGATGAGTTAGTTGGTGGGACTGCACCACCCATTAGAAATCAATAATAGTGGAGATTTTTGCATCTCTACAAAGGAAGTATAGGGATCCGAGAAAATAGTAGAAGCTAATTTATTTAAAAATCAAACCTCTAAATAAATTGGTCAAATCTTAATTACAAAATCTAACTAGAAACTTTGACTCTCTACAGAAAAAAAAATGTCTACATCCAATCCACTAGCCCATACCCTAGACACCCATAGACTGACCAAACTTAATTATAAGGATTGGCTCCAAAACTTTAAAATTATTTTGGATTCTGAGAAGTTGACTCATGTATTAGACCAGAAATCCTCCATCTTATCAACTCGCCCGTCCGCTGAACAAAGAGCGTCTCTTGACAAATGGATGGATGAAGATAATAAGGTTAGATACTACATGTTGGGTTCGATGTCTGATGAGCTTCAGCATCAAGATCAAGATATCATGACTGCCCACCAAATGTTGGCTCATCTGTAAGAGTTGTTTGGTGAATAGAGTCGCGTAGCCAAATATCATATCACTAAATGATTGTTTAAGGCTAAAATGCGTGATGGGCAATCAGTCCAAGATCATTATCTGATGATGATCAAGAACTTGGAAGAGTTTAAGAAGTTCGAAGTGAAGTTAGATCAGGATCTACAGAATGATATAATTCTGCAATTCTTGACTGACGCGTATGGGCAGTTCATCATGAACTACCATATACATAAACTTTAGAATACTCCGACTGAGCTTATCAATATGCTGGTTACTGCTGAGCTTTCTATGAAAGATTCTGAAGGCTCAATACTTGCTATAAAATGGACTTCTTTCAAAAGAAAATTTTTTGGAAAGAAGAAGTCTGTGAAAAAATAAAAGATGGAAGGAGGAAAGAAAAAGAAGGCAGAGCTAAAGAAGAAGGCCACTGACAAAGAAAAGTATTTCCATTGTAATACTGACGGTCACTGAAAGCGAAACTACCCTACATACCTAGCAACCTTGAAGAATAAGAAGAAGATAGGTCATTCTGGAGGTATGCTCGTTATTGAATCTAACCTTATAATTTTTTCTGCATTCAGTTGGATGCTTGACTCTGGTTCTAGTACTCATTTGTGCACTTTCATACAGGATCTTGAGGATAGCAGGAGGCTAAGGGATGGTGAGATGATCTTACGCATCAAAAATTAAGCAAGGATTGCTACTATGGCCATGAAAACCTACCCTCTTCGACTACCGTCTGGCTTAGATTTAGTACTTAGAGATTATTATTATGTGCCTGCTGCAAGCAAAAATTTGATTTCTGTTTCATGTTTAGCACAAGAATGCTATGTAATTAGTTTTCTTAAGGACCATTGTAATATTCTTTATGAAAGAAATAAAATTGCAAGTGGTTTCCTTATTAACGATCTTTACCTGTTACATATTGATGTATCTATCTTTAATATCGAGCAAAATGTGAATACCATAAGATCAAAATGACTCAGGGATAGTCCAAATGATAGGTATCTATGGCACCTAAGGCTAGGTCATATAGCAGAAGATAGGGTTAACAAATTGAAGAAAATCGAGCTATGAAGTTCGTTGACTTTTGAGTCATATCCAACTTGTGAATCATGTCTTCATGGCAAAATGACTAAGCTTTCTTTTGTAGGACATGGGGAAAGGGCCACGGAACTACTTGCCCTAGATCATATTGATATATGCGGCCCATTTGATGTGTCAATTAGAGGCAACTTTGACTACTTCATAACCTTTATCGATGATTTATCTTGGCATGGGTACGTGTATCTTATGAGACATAAGTCTGAAGCCCTTAAAAAGTTCAAAAAATTCAGACATGAAGTTGAAAAGTAAACTAAAAAATTCATTAAGGTTCTTCGATTAGATCGAGGAGGTGAATACATTAGTCAGGAATTCCTGGACTATCTCAAGCAAAATGGCATAGTCTTTCAATGAACTCCACCTAGAACATCTTAACTCAATGGGATTTTAGAATGGAGGAATCGGACCCTATTAGATATGGTCCGATCCATGATGAGCTTCACAAACCTTCCTAATTTTTTTTATGTATATAATCTATTAAGTGCTATATATTTATTAAATAGGATTGCCTCTAAAATTGTTCCTACCACACCGTATGAGATATGGCATGGTAAGAAATCAAATCTGAGTCATCTTAGAATTTGGGGTTGTCCGATGATAGGAACATGATGTTGTCGTTAAGATACCATGTTTATCAGTTTAATTCGACTTCTTAAAATAATTAAAAATTTATAGATAGCAGTGAGTCGGATCGAATCCACAGGGAAGGTAGTATTTTTAGATTTAAAATCTTTGATTTTATAAAAAAAAAAGAAAAGAGAAGAGTTTTAGGATCAAAAGTGAAGTCAGAAAATAAAAAAAATAAAAATTAAAATGTGCAGAAATTTAAACTTGGTACTAAGATCTACTAGTTAGATCTTAGCATCTAATTGCAATAAAATAAAAAGCAATAATTAAAATATAAAAATTAAATTACAATAAAAATAAAGAGCATGAAATTAAAGAGCATAAAAATAAATATTATATTAAAAAGTTTATAATTTAAATACATAAAATAAAAAAATTAAAATAGGCTGATCTCTGATCTTGGATCGGCATTGATGGAAAGATGGTGTAGAAGCCTAGCTCTTCTTCTCGGCACCCATTGCTTTGAAGCAACCATTGACCCATAGCCTAGCTTCACGTTGTACCAAAGCTTTGCCTTAATCTAAGATATTGATTTCTGGAGGCCTGGGGTCTTTTTTATAAAGCTAGGAGGGCTGGAGAGTTTTCTTCTGGGCAATGTGGGACTGGAGCTCTTTAATCATCAAAATATAAAAAAATTTGAGTGAAAATTGAATTAAAAAGAGTTTTGAATGAATTCTGTTGCTCTGAATGAAATTTAGCCATTGATAGGAATCCAACGATCCAAAAATCATCAAAATCGGATGTGTATCAGCCCAAATCAGGTCAGATTAAATTCTGGCCGTCCGATCGTGTGTTGATAGAGAAAATCTGGCCGTCGGATCGAGTTCTGATATTTTAATCAAGTTGGGAGCTTTCTAGACCATTGGATCTTCATCAGTTGGTTTTTTGGTTGTCGGATCGTGCCAGATCGTTGATAGAATTCAAATCAAATCCGAAAATAACCACCACCGTCCGATCATGACCGCAATCAACCATGACCGTCTAATCATGCAATTACTATTCTTATGGACCACGTGGACCAGCCGCACTGCACACTACAATCAATCAGCACCTCCTATTGTTGAGTGAAAAGTCCAAAATACCCTATGAGTCACGATGGATTTCTGTGGACCCTTTAAGGGTCTAGGTCTGCCACGTGTCATGCTGTGATTCATCGATTCTGCTGAGCTGATGGCCCATGCCTAGATTGTGGACCGACTGATGGCTTCAATGGCTAAGTCGGCTTTGATGGCTTGGCTTGGCTTACGGAGTCGGTTGACCCCTTTTCTTTTTTTATTTAATTTTTATTTAATTTTTTTAGAAATTTATATCTTCTTCGTTTTAGCTCCATTTTGCTTTAAACTTATTTCATTATGATCAAAAAAATGAGTTCTTTCCATTGATTATAAAATTTTATTTTTTAATTTTTATTATTTTTTAATTAATAAAAATATAAATTTTTCAAAAAATATATATAAATTGATCATTAATTTAAAAATTTAATATAAATTAATTAATAAATTAAAACTTTTATTGATCAATTTATGGTACTTATCACACCTCCCAACTTAAGCTTTGCTCATCCTTGACTAAAGAAAGAATTTAATTTTAAATATTTTTTAACTTTAGAGTTTCAAATTTTATCTAGATAGTTTTCACAATGGCTATTGATATTCAGTAGAGCTTAAATGAGATATATCATTGGGGTATTAATACTTATCAATAGAAAAATTAAGTAAAGAACATTAAATTTTTCTAAATTTTTTCTAAATTATCCTATCTTTATCTTTGATTTGTCTAAACTTTCATATAGGCAAGTGTATTGCTACTTCCATCCTTTATTTATTGATTTTTATTTTTACATTACCTACTTTTTGACACGAATATCATTGCTTACTTAGGTAATGGGATCTAGTTACTCGGTGGAAAATTAATATTTTTTTTTAATTTTTATTTTAACGTTGTACCACTATTGAGTGTCTTAACCCATTAAGCTTTCTATTTGATCCATGTAGCGAGTCTTGGGCCAATGACTCCCAAACCAGTTGGCTTTAGGGCACTAGGTATAGAATACCCCTCGGGCTTACTAGCTCGAATCAAATAGGCTACGAGTTAAGACTAGCTTTACAACGAGCTTCTTTGCCCTTCCCATCTTTTGACGCGAAACTCAATGCTTGCTTAGGCAAAGAGGCCCGGTTACTCAGTGAGAAGTACTTAAAAACTATTTTATTAAAATAAATTTTTTTATATGAAGAAACGTATAGTTATCCTACACAAGCCTATAAAAAGTAGACTTTTCTTTGATGCTAGTAGAAATAATTAGAAATGCTCCAAAAAAAAATTTTTATGTTCTAGACTTAACTCTTTATTGAATTTTCTTAATACTTGATTCCTCAATATCTCATAGATTCTCTGATCTGTGCATCAATTTTTTTTAAAAAATGCTTAGTTTAATTCGATTCTTAAGCATAATCAGGTGTCTAAATACTAAATACTAACTTTTTCGAGGACTTAAAATTTTAAAATTTTTATTTTTTCTCTCCTCCCAACTTAATCGACATTGTCCTCAATGGAGAAGAAAAAAATAAAGGATGTAATAAAGAACATGAAAGAATACACCTAACTCAGTATATTTTTGGTCCAGCACATGCCTTTGAAAATTTGAGCTCTCCCTCCAACTTATTCAAATTATCCTAAAAAGAAAATAAACTAAAAAGATAAATTAGATAAAAAAACTAAATATTGGGGTTGCCTCCCAACAAGCGCTAAGTTTACCGTCTTCAGCCAGACACAATGCAGCTTACTATCCTGTGTCGAATATTGGATTGACAAATTTCAATGGATTTTGGATTGCCAATCTCAGAAAGTTGATTTATAATTCCATTATTGATATATAATCATTGTTAATTTTAGGGATATAATTTATGATTCCATTCTCAGACCCATGTTTATTAAGAATTTCTCCTATTTGTTCTTCTAAAATGCTCATGAATGGAGTTTTTGTTTAGGAGTTAAGTTTGATTCAATGGGTGCTGGAATGGTGACTAAAGGCGATTTTAATTCTGGAGGTAAATTAATGTGATCTTGCTTAAACAACTCCATTGATATTTCATTACATGCCTCTTGATTTTTGTAAGAAGAACCAGCTTCTAGGGTTGAAGGGAATAGGACATTAGGTTTATAAGTCTTGGGTAAATCATCTATTCTCTTTTTCCTTATTTCTATCTCATTTAAACTGGAACTAGCATCAGTACTAATTCTCTGGCTCGGGTTCTTCTATGTGGTTAGTCTCAGTACTAACCAATTCCTCTAAATTTTTATTTTGGCTAGCATCAGTACTAGCCTCTCTCACCTGATCTTGGTATGGGTCCATAAGAATCCTATAGCTTTTAAGTTCAGGAATTACTTTGGCATTCTCAAATTGGGGATTCTTAAGTGAGACATTAAATTGATAACTTGGTCCAGGTGGTTGGTGGACATTAGGTGGATTGTTTGAAATTGGTAGGTTCGGTAGTTGATCTAGTTCTCTCCTCATGTTAGACTCAACTAATTATCCTATTTGAGCTTCTAGTCTTGGCGATAGATTGCTGTTGAGTTCAGAATTAATTGTTGAAGTTGGTTAAATCTATCATCAGCTAGATTGGTCTGTTGAGGAGGTGGGTATGAGGGCTGATTATAATATGATGGCTGGATAAACTGACTAGGCTGACCATTATTATAGGCATAATTTTGGTATTGAGATCTATTTTGATAATTTTGCATAGGTGAAATTTGGGTCTGAGCCTGAGTCTGTTGGGATGTCCAAGAAAAATTATGGTGGTTGCTCCAATCTGAATTATATGAATTTGAAAATGGATCATTAATCAATTTGGAGTATCCTTGAGTAGCTTGAACTTGTTCTTGGATAAAAGATGAAAACTGTGCAGTCATAGGACATTCACTCACATGATGGGTTGGGCTAGCACAGATTGAACAAATCTCTGATAATTAGAAGATGATGTGAATTGTGTAGAAGATTGATGACCTAGGGTTAGGACTTGATCTAATTTTTGAGCAAGAAAGTCCACTTTATTTATCAAATTTGAATCAGCCTTAGGACTAGATTCTAGATGTTTAAATTCATGGATCCCTGCCCAGGTTTGGTAGAAAGATAACGAAGCATGGTTAATTGAGTTTTCACTCAGGATTTCAAATAAGGTATAGGCTTCATCCTCACTCTTGTTCATGAATGCACCTCCATAGGATGCATCTACCATCTATCTGTATTGGTCTCCTAAACCCTCATAGAAAGCTTGAACTATTTGCCACTTAGACAGACCATGGTGTGGGCATTTTCTAAGAAGTTCCTTAAGTCTCTCCCATGACTCGTGAATCTGTTCCCCTGGAAGCTGAGCAAATCCAGTGATAGTTCGCCTCATAATGTTGGTTCGGCCTATGGGATAAATTTTTTTAAGAAATTCACTTTGCAAGTCAGCCCAAGTTTTAATTGGTCTCCTTATTGTCCCAAGCCAGTACTTGGCTTTGTCTTTTAATGATAAGGGAAATAAAATTAGTCTAAGGGCATCATTAGTTAAATTTTGAATTCTCACCATAGAGCAGATTTCTAAGAATTCATCCAGATGTTTATAAGGATCTTCATTGGTGTTCCCATAGAAAGATGGAAGCATCTGGATTGTAGTCGACTTGATCTCATAGTGGGTAGCATGAATTTTAGATAATTGGATACAAGTCGATGGGTTATAGGTTGAAGGAATAAAGTATTCCTTCATCTGCTTAGGTGGTTCTCTAAAATTTTCAGCCATTTGGTTATCGGATTTAATACAATTCAGCCTTTTAATTTTATGGTTGGGTTCAACTAGATCAGGTAAAATAATTTTCTACTGTGCATGCACTAGTGCAACCCTAATGTGTGGTTCAAAATTTTTTTAAATTTTTTTTATTTTTTATTTTTTTAAATTTTTTTATTATTATTATTATTTTTATAAAAAAAATTAATTTTTTTAATTATTTTATTATTATTTTTAATTTAATTTAATTTAATTTAATTATTATTTTTAATTATTTTTTTAAGTTAGTTTAATTTAATTTAATTTAATTTTTAATTTTTTTTATTTTATTTTATTTTATTTTTTAGAAGAGAAGAAAGAAAGAAAGAGTTCTAAAGAAGAGGTCCTAAGGAGTCCTAGAACTAAGAAGAAGAGAGAAGAATTAGGTTTAATTAGATTTGATGTTGGTTAGCAATCAAGTTGGTCAATCAATCCTGACTAAGGTTATCCTAGATCTAGACAGCTCCTAACTGCCAAGGTCACCTTCAAGCCCTCCAAGTGTAGGATTAGCCAATCAACTAGCCAGGTAAGTGTAAGGTCGGTGGGAGTCCCCCGTTGCTTGCCTTAGACACCAATTGTGCTTGGCCAGGTAAGCGAACGGAACCAATTAGAAACCACCTTCCTTCGGGCCCAGTCGTCCCTGAACCACTTTCCTAGACACCAGTCAAATTGACTTATCCTAACCTGGTTCAACTCTTAGGGTTCCTTGTCCTATTGAGCTCGAGTTCCTAGGGTTATGTCTAATTGATTTTAAAATTAAAGGCTTAGGTCAATGCAGGATGCTGGTTGGTTGTTTGTGGGCTAAGAAAGGGTGATCAAATCCCCACCTTATCTTGTTTAATTGGGTTGTGCCCTTAATTTGGTTTAATATGAATATGCATAAAAAATTTTCAATCAAAGGATTCTATGCAATTTAAACTAGATGCATGTAACTAATTGAATTCTGAAAAACTTTACTTCCAGCAATCATCAGAAAATAAAAATAAAAATAAAACTAATATGATGCATGCTCTAAGTAGTTAGAATTTTTAATCTTATCATGAGATTTTTAATTAGATTTAAATGAATATTTTTTTTTAAATTAATAAATAAATAAATAAAATAAAAAGGAAATAGATCTAGGGTTAGGATTGATCTCACCAAGCAAAACTCCTAGTTCTTTTTGTTCTTTAATCTCTTTTTTCGTAAAATAATAAAAAAAATTAGCAAGCAATATTTATAAGAAAATAAAAATTTTATTAACAATTTATTTACAAAAAAATTAAAAAGATCAAAAATTTAATGTCTGTGCCTTCCCCAGCAACGATGCCAAAAATTTGATAGGAATGCGATGTTGTCAAGACACCCTGTTTATCAGTTTAATCCAACTTCTTAAAATAATTAAAAATTCATAGATAGCAGTGAGTCGGGTCGAATCCACTGGAAAGATAGTATTTTTAGATTTAAAATCTTTGATTTTATAAAAAAAAAAAGGAGAAGAGTTTTAGAATCAAAAGTAAAGTCGAAAAATAAAAAAAATAAAAATTAAAAGGTGCAGGAATTTAAACTTGGTACTAAGATCTACTAGTTAGATCTTAGCATCTAATTACAATAAAATAAAAAATAATAATTAAAATATAAAAATTAAACTGTAATAAAAATAAAGAGCATGAAATTAAAGACCATAAAAATAAATATTACATTAAAAAGTTCATAATTTAAATACATAAAATAAAAAAAAAATAAAATAGCCTGATCTCTGATCTTGGATCGGCATTGATGGAAAGATGGTGTAGAAGCCTAGCTCTTCTTCTCGGCACCCATTATGCTTTCGAAGCAGCCTTTAATCCCATAGCCTAGCTTCACCCTATACCTAAAGCTTCACCTTGATTTGAGATGTTGATTTCTGGAGGCCTGGGGTCCTTTTTATAGAGCTAGGAGGGCTGGATATTTTTTCTAACTAGGCAATGTGGGACTAATAGCCTTTGTAATCATCAAAATATAAAGAAATTTGATAAAATTTGAATCAAAATAGCCTGATATGAATTCTATTGCTCTAGATGAAATCTGGCCGTTCAATAGGAATCCAACGGTCCAAAAATCATCAAAATCGGATGTGTATCAGCCCAGATCAGGTCGGATTAAATTCTGGCCGTTCCGATCATGCGTTGATGGAGAAAATCTGGCCACTGGACTGAGTTTTGATATTTTAATCAAGTTGGGAGCTTCTTGGACCGTTGGATCTTCATCAGTTGGTTTCCTGGCTGTCGGATCGCGCCAGATCGCTGATAGCATTCGAATCAAACCTGGAAATAACCACCAGCCGTCCGATCTATGACCGCAATCAACCACATCCGTCCGATCGCATAATTACTATTCCATGGACCACGTGGATCGGGCTGCACTGCACACCGCAACCAATCAGCATCTTCCATTGCCGAGTGAAAAGTCCAAAATATCCTGTGAGCCATGATGGATTTCTGTGGACCCTTTAAGGGACTAGGTCCGCCACGTGGCAAGCTCTGATTCATCGGATTTCTGCTGAGCTGGCGGTCCATGCCTGGATCGTGGACCAGCTGATGGCTTCAATGGTTGAGTCAGCTTTGATGGCTTGGCTTGGGTTGGTGGCTTGGCTTATGGAGCAGGCTGAGCCATTTTCTTTTTTTATTTAATTTTTATTATATTTCTTTAGAAATTTATATCTTCTTCGTTTTAGCTGCATTTTGCTTCAAACTTATTTCGTTATGGTCAAAAAAATGAGCTCTTTCCATTGATTATAAAATTTTATTTTTTAATTAATTTTTTAATTAATAAAAATATAAATTTCTCAAAAAATATATATAAATTGATCATTAATTTTAAAAAATTAATATAAATTAATTAATAAATTAATACTTTTATTGATGAATTTATGGTACTTATTATCCGGCTCATGTCAAAAGACAAAAAGCACACAAGTTAGATTATAGGTCCTTTAAAGCTCGATTTATAGATATCCTAAAGAGTCATTAGGATATTATTTCTACATCCAAAAGATCACAATGCGATTATGAGTTGGCTTGCCATTTTTTTTGAAAAATAGTTTATTCAAGATGGCAGCATTGGAAAGCAGATCAAGGTCGAGGGGAAAGTCTCACAAGAGCAACTAGCTAAGGACCCTATGGAACCAAATCAGGTTGAGCCAATACAATCACTACCTCCTCCACCGCATAGATCAAAAAGAATTTTCCATCCCCCTGAGAGGAACTTAGATACTATTTTAGAGAAAGTAGAAGAAATATTTCTCACAGGTAATGGGGTTCATGGTGATGATCCCAAAATCTATAACAAGATAATATCGGATATCGACTCTGAGAAATGGTTAGAAGCAATGAAGTCAGAAATTGACTCGATGCACTCAAACCAAGTCTGGACTTTGGTAGATCTACCAGAAGGTATAGTACCTATTGGGTGTAAATGGATCTACAAGAGAAAGATTAGTGCAAATGGGAGTGTGGAGATATTCAAAGCTAGATTAGTGGCAAAAGGCTATAGTCAGCACGAAGAAATTGACTATCAGGATATCTTTTCGTCAGTAGCCATGCTAAAATCTATCCGCATATTGCTTGCTATTGTAGCCTATTTCGATTATGAAATATGACAAATGGACCTAAAAATGGCGTTCATAAATGGATACCTTGAGAAAAGATATCTATATGGAACAGCCACTAGATTTCACATTCAGTGATGTTGATCACAAAGTATGCAAGCTGCAAAGATCCATATATGGACTTAAGCAAGCATCTCGAAGCTGGAATACTCATTTTAATGATGTGACCAAATTATTTGGTTTCATCAAGAATGAGGAGGAACCATGTGTATTCAAAAAGATCAATGGGAGCGCTATTATCTTCCTTATACTATACGTGGATGATATCCTCCTTATTGGGAATGATATTTTCATGTTGACCATAGTTAAAATATGGTTATCTAAAGAATTCTTCATGAAAGAACTAGGAGAAGCATCCTTTATTCTAGAAATTAAGATCTATAGAGAGACCAAATAGGATGCTAGGTTTTTCACAGAAGATGTACATAGAGGAAGTGCTAAAGAGGTTTAGCATGGAAAACTTCAAGAGATGATTGGTATCCTTTAGACATGGCATTCATCTCTCTAAGAAAATGTGTCCCAACACAACACACCTGAAAGATTGAAGGCATGAGCAAGATCCCTTATGCTTCAACAATAGGAAGCTTCATGTATGCCATGTTATATATACGATCTGATATAGCCCATGCTGTGAGTGTTAGGAGCAGGTATTAGTTGAATCGAGGAAAAGAACACTGGACTTCTATGAAATGTATCCTTAAGTACTTAAGAAGAACTAAGGATATGATGTTGGTCTTTGGTAATGGAGAACTCCAAGTCCAGAGATATACAGACTCGGATTTTATGTCCGATATAGATGATCGAAAGTCGAGAAGGAGAGATCTGGCCATATCTATTGACACAGTCCTGATTTGAGGTGGTCAATAATCCGAGCTAACCCATGCCACTAGGTTAGTCAAAAATTGTTATAACTAAGCAAAGTCTAGTTTAATGAGACCTGAATTCAATTCTTCCTAAGAAAAGATTAAAGTCTGAGGTCTTCCACCATTGTAGATATGCGGGCCCTTCCCGGGGTTGATTGTTCTCAGCTGGATATGGTGGCTCAGTTGCACCGAGAAGACGCAACCATGTCTATTAGACATTGGATGCTATGGGCTGGAGGATGAGTTGGGCTCAATATTTTAGATACGGTGAGAGACTCAATTAGTAATCCAGTCTATGCAAATGGTGGGTCTAACTTAACGAAGGAGTGGATCAATATTTTGGATACAGTGAGATTCATGAATTAGAGACCAAGTTTGGGTGCACCATGATTAGAGAATCATTGAACAAGAGTTGTTCACTCATTGGCTAACCCATCACCAATAACTGCTAGGTGAGGTGATGAGTCAGTTGGTGAGACCGCACCACCCACTAGAAATCATTAATCGTGGAGATTTTTGCATCTCTACAGAGGGAGTGTAGGGATCCGAGAAAATAGTGGGAGCTAATTTATTTAAAAATAAAATCGCTAAACAAATTGATCAAGTTAAAATTACAATATCTAACTAGAATCTTTGACTCTCTACAGGAAAATGTCTACGTCCAACCCATTGGCACATATCCTGGACACACATAGATTGATCGGACCTAATTATAAAGATTGGCTTAGGAACTACAAAATTGTTTTGGGTTTCAAAAAGTTAACCCATGTACTGGACCAGGACCCTCCCACCTTACCAGCCCGTCCATCTATTGAACAGAGAGCGTCTCTGAAAAAATGGATAGATGAAGATAATAAGGCCAAATATTACATGTTGGACTCGATGTCTGATGAGCTCCAGCGCCAACATGAGGATATCGGGACTGCACGCCAAATGTTGGCTCACCTACAGGAGATGTTTGGTGAATAGAGTTGCGCAGCCAAATATCAAATCACAAAATAACTTTTTAAGGCTAAGATGCGTGATGGGCAGTCAGTCCAAGATCACTGTCTGACAATGTCGGATCAAGAGACCATGGAAGAGCTGAGAAGCTTGGTGTGAAGTTGGACTTGGTACTTGCAGCAACGATATTATTCTGCAATCCTTGACTGATGCATATGGGCAATTCATCATGAATTACCATAATGCATAAACTTTAGAATTCCTTGGCCGAATTAATGGGATAATGCAGGTTACCAACTGAGCTTTCTATGAAAGGTTCTAAGGCCTCAGTTCTTGCTATGGAACGGACTTCTTCCAAAAGAAAGTTCTTATGAAAGAAAAAAGAAGTCTGGAAAAAAGGCAAAATGATGGAAGATCAAAGAAGAAGAAGGCAGAGCGGGAAAAAAGACCGATGGCAAAGAAAGTTGTTCTCATTGCAACAGCGACGGCCATTGGAAGTAGAACTGGCCCTACTTATCTAGCACCCTGAAGGAAACAAGAAGGAAGATCCTTCTGGAGGTATGCTCGTTATTGAGTCCTAACCTCAATGGTTTCTTCTGCATCGCAGTTTGGGTGCTTGACTCTGGTTCTAATACTCAATCTGTGCACTTCTATGCAGGGTCTGAGGATAAGCAGGAGGCTGAGGGATGGAGATAATGATCCTATGTGTCGGTAATGAGCAAGAGGTTGCTGCAGTAGTCGTGGGAACATAACCCTCTTCGATTACCATCTAGTTTAGACTTAGTTTGAAAGACTGTTTTTGTGCCTGCAGCTAGCAGGAATTTGATTTCTGTTTCATGCTTATCACAAGAATGTTATGTGTTCACCACTTCTTTAAGGACCATTGTAACATTCCTTATGAAAAGAAATAAAATTGCAAATGATTTCCTTATTAAATGGTCTTTATCGGCTACATATTGATGTTACCTATTTTAACTATCGAGGCAAAATGTGAAATGCCAACGACCTAAGGGATTAGTCCTAAAGACAGATATCTAATGGCAACCTGAGACTAGGTCATATATAGCCAAAGATAGGATCAACAATTGGAGAAAAATGGGCTATTGATCCGTTGACTTCCGAGTTCATTATCAACTTGTGAATCTTGTCTTCACAAGGGCAAAATGACTAAAACTCCCTTTTGTAGGACATGAGAGAAAGGGCCACAGATTCTCCTTGCCCTAGTACATACTGATGTGTGCGGGCCATTTGATGTGCCAGCTAGAGGCAATTTGTCTACTTCATTACCTTTATCGATGATCTATCTAGGTATGGGATGTGTATCTTATGACACACAAGTCTAAAGCTTTTGAAAAGTTCAAAGAATTCAGACATGAAGTAGAAAAACAAACAAGGAAAACCCATTAAGGTTCTCGATCAGATCGAGGAGGTGAATACCTTAGCTGGGAATTCCAAGGACTATCTAAAGAAAATGCATTAGTCTCTCATGGACTCCACCAGGAACACCTCAACTCAACGGATTTCAAAATGGAGAAATCGGACTCTATTGGATATGGTTCGATCCATGATGAGCTTCAGAGTCCTTCCTGATTTTCTTTAGGGACACTCATTGTTAACTTCAATTTATCTACTGAATAGGGTTCCCTCTAAAATCGTTCTACCGTACCGTATGAGGAATATGGCACGGTAAGAACCAAGTCTGAGTCATCTCAGAATTTGGGGTTGTCCAGCTCAACGTCACAAAGACAACAAGCGGACAAGTTAGAGTTAGGTCCTTTAGAGCTTGATTCATAGGATATCCTAAAGAGTCATTAGGATACTATTTCTACATTCCAGAAGACCACAATGTGATTGTGAGTCGACATGCCATCTTTCCTGAAAAATAGTTTATTCAAAACAGCGGCATTGGAAAACAAATCAAGCTTGATGAGAAAGTCTCACAAGTGGAACGAGCTAAGGACCAATTGGAACCAAATCAGTTTGAGCTAATAAGAACGCTACCTCCTCCACCTCGTAGATCGGAAAGAGTTTCCCATCCTCCTGAAAGATACTTAGGTATTATTTCAGAGAAAGTAGAGGAAATGTTCCTCGTAGGTAATGGTGCTCATGGTGATGATCCCAAAACCTACAACGAGGTGATATCAGATATTGACTCCAAGAAATGGCTAGAGGCAATGCAGTCAGAAATTGACTCGATGCACTCAAACCAAGTCTGGACCTTGGTAGATCCACTAGAAGGTATAGTACCTATTGGATGTAAATGGATCTTCAAGAGAAGGATTGGTGCAGATGGGAATGTGGAGACATTCAAGGCTAGACTAGTGGCAAAAGGTTATAGTCAACGCGAAGGCATTGACTATCAGGATACCTTTTTTCTAGTGGCTATGCTAAAATCCATCCGCACATTGCTTAGCATTGCAGCCTATTTTGATTACGAAATATGGCAAATGGACGTGAAAATGGTGTTCTTAAATGGATATCTTGAGGAAGATATCTATATGGAATAGCCGCTAGGTTTCACATCCAGTGATACTGATCACAAGGTTTGCAAGCTGCAAAGGTCCATATATGGACTTAAGCAAGCATCTCGGAGCTAGAACACTCGTTTCAATGATGTGATCAAAATGTTTGGTTTCATCAAAAATGAAGAGAAACCATGTGTTTTCAAAAAGGGTCAGTGGGAGCGCTGTTGTCTTCCTCGTATTGTATGTGGATGACATCCTCCTTATTGGGAATGATATTCCCATGTTGACGACAATCAAAATGTGGTTGTCCAAGAAATTCTCCATGAAAGACCTAGGTGAAGCATCCTTTATTCTAGAAATTAAGGTCTATAGGGATAGACCGAATAGGATGCTAGGACTTTCACAGAAGATGTACATAGAGGAAGTACTAAAGAGGTTTAGTATGGAAAACTCTAAGAGGGGATTAATACCCTTAAGACATGGTATTCATCTTTCCAAGAAGATGTGCCCTAGCACAGCTGAGGAAATAGAATGCATGAGCAAGATCGCTTATGCTTCTGCAATAGGGAGCCTCATGTATGCCATGCTATGTACAAACGAC
>QRFJ01003447.1:0-50136 GCA_006176705.1 Cocos nucifera | reverse complement strand
GACATCAAGAAGTCTATTGTGGGTAATGGGGTAGCTGTCAGTTTGGAATAGTTTCCAAAGCAGATAGTGAATAGCAGATTCTGCCATGAAAGTAGAGTACATTCGCTAACGTCAGAGCTATGAAGAGGCTTTTGGACACAGAAAGTTTGCCGTAGAGATCAAGGTGATGCAATCAGATGCCATTCCTTGTACTGTTGAAAATAATGGCTGCGCATAGCCCTATGCGATTTGAAGTGAACGTCTCACCAGAAATCAAGCAAGCGAGTGACAATACCATCTCATCCATGATTTATCTTGAGAAGAGGTTACATCGAGGTCAAAGAGTTAATCCATAGACAAATGCGCAAATCCAATCACCAAAGCTGTTGGCCAGCAGAAGAATCGAAGCCCACCTTGAAAGAATGGGACCTGATTTTAGCCAAATTGGCTTTAAGATCAAGTGGGAGTGTTAGATATGGTATTGCCCTAGACACCAGATTAGCTGACACCTTGTAGAACACTTCAAGGGAAAGACTTATATCTACACTAAAATTAAATAAAATAGATTATTTCTATCATAGTAAAAATTTACAAAGTGCTGTGATACATCCCTTGAAATTAATGTAATATAGTTCATATTTTCAAGAGTTGAAAATTTAAGACATATTTCATTTATGAATTTCATAAAAGCTTCTGACCATAGGATCCTCATGAGGATGTGATGATCTGGAAGTTGGTGTATGATCGCTTCTTTGATAGATGAGTCTTGAGTCTATGGTGTAAAGACATACGAAGCAAGCAATACATACTCCATTTAGAGAACGAGGGTACTAGCGTGAACCACCTCGAGCAGTCTGAGAAATCTACCTTCTTATCGTATGACTGGCTCAAACTGCAAGTGGGTGTCTGGTTCTCTTTGATCTTAGGTCATCGATATTCACCTTGAGGTTTATAGTTACTACACTAACTCGATCTCATAGCCACTTGTAAACCCTGAGGTGTATGTGGCTATTAGCATGTTCATTGTAGAAATTGATTGCACATTAGGTGATCCTATCTACTCCGTACGAGGAACAGCCCTATGATGATCATGGAATCAGTCCATAAAGACCCAATAGCCATGGGCGAAGTGGAAATATAGAAAAGAGTTTCTATTAGGTTTTCATATTGGATTTGAATCGAATGAATTATTCATATGACGGATATAGGATTTGACGAATTACGTAACCTAATCTGAGTCAGAACTACAAGATAGAGAAACTTAATCACAGCTAAATGGCAGAAACTACACTAAGAGGTTCACTTTTCAGATTTCCTGATGGGTTGCCACCATATGCTGTTATGGTTACTGATGATTTTGGAACATATAGAATGATTTCGATGATCGATCATACTACTTGTCTGAATCAGAAATGTTCTGATCCATCGAAAGGTATTTCTATGATGTTGATGATAGAGATCATGACATATCCCATTACCATATGGAACATAACCTAACTGGATCACACAAATAAGGATCTAGATCTGGATATCATCATTGGATTAATCCAGTTCAATTGATTTGAATAAGATTCAATTAGGTTCAAGGAAATCGTGCTAGCACACGATTGAGCCTAATGTTCTCATTTAACAATCATTAAAGTTTATCTCGACTGAGCCAAATATATTTGGGCTCACTCAGAAATCTTTACTTGGTCTAACTGGAGCTTGTCTAGGTCAGAAAAGGGTTGTCTTAATTTATGAAATAAATTTGAGACAACACCTGCCATTTTTCGTCACCCGCTAAACCTTGTCTTTGGACTTTGGTCAAATATTAACCTTTGACACTTAGACATCTGTCAATGTGTCATACACCCATAAGAGAGAACCTTGGGTCTCGTCCCCCTACTAAAAAGGAGATAGGCAAGGGGCACTCGCCTAGGGAGGCATGTGCCCCATGAGGATAAGATTTGGAGTCCCATATAGATCGGGACTCCAGTTGCTTTAGGGAATCAAACACTAGATGGACGCCAAAGAGACTTGTTTGACCAAATCTTTAGTTCATCTAAGAAATTTTGAGGGACTCTAATCTGATTTGAATCAGATGATTGTCCATCCCATAATATCAGATTTTATCTGATGGCATAAAGGCCATGATTGCTCGGATGATGTGCACTGCATGGCGCAACAGGATCTATCATTAAATCCTGTTTGCCGCCAGAATAAAGAAGTTCTGCCCTTAAGCCCGTTGCCACAGAAGCTTTTCTCCATCCTTCTCTATCCACCCCCCTGTCCTCTCTCTGTCTCACATGCCACAGAGTTTTGGGCATGAGTTAGGTGCGATCCAAGCAAGTAAGGCGAATAGGAAAAGAAGAGTAGCACTGCTGCAACGAGACAATGGTTATTCTTCAAAAGAGTTTTTGAAGATCTTTTCAAGATCAGATCTAAATTTGATTTTGGGGATTGATTGAGAAGGAAACAGATTCCAGTCCTACCCAAGTGATTACCGATAGATGATACAGTATTGCATGGCTACGTCCAGAACCTCAGGCAAAGCATTGAGATCATCATAGGATAATTAGATTATTCAAAATAAAGATATAATTAAATTAGATTTAGTTTAATTTAATTTTATTTTATTAGATCAATAAGATCAGATCTGAAGAGTCTTAGATCTGATTAGAATCTTAGAGAAAATTTTTTGAAATATCCCTTTCTTGATCCAATCAGATTTGAACAAACCTAATCCGGGAAAAACAAGATTTTTCTTCACTGTATCATACTCAACATCTCCTAGTGAGTATGCCACGTCTGATCTCGTACATATCATTGCATACCTAATAGATCCCACTACCGAAGCATATGTGATTCTACTCATATACTCTCTCTCTTCAGAAGTTGTTGGATAATTCTTTTTAGAGAGAGAAATTTCTTTGTCTATCGAGAGATAGCCCTTTTTGGAATTCTCCTGTGAACCTTTCAGTAATAGTTTCTATGTAGTGGACGGGATATACCAAGCAATCCTTTTAGAATCTATAACCGCTATAATCTTACATCCCTAGGATGTAGGATTCTCCCACACAAATCCATTCAATATAGTAACTGTGATGACAACCATACTTTTATTTTTTGTAGTATGGAGACGTCATTCTCGATTAAGAGAATATCATCCACGTACAAAATAAGAAATACCACTGCTGGACCATTTGGTCATTGTATAAATATAGAGACTCTTCTCTATCTTAACGAAAGCCATTCCATTTTGATCATTTTATCAAATGCATGTTCAACTCCAAGATGCTTGCTTTAAATTCCATAAATGTGATCTCTGAAGCTTGCAACCATGGATTCATCTGTGCGATGTGAATCCCTCAAGGTCTGTAATCATATACACCTCTCGGTAGCTTCTCCATTTAAGAAACCATATTCACATTCCATCTGCACAATCTCGTATTTCAGTGGGCACTATTGCAAGCAGTATCCAAATAGATTTAGGCATTGCCACCAGGGAGAATATCTCAATCATAGTCAATACCCATAATGTTTGACAGATATCGCTTGGCAACCAGATGGGCTTTATAGGTCTCATCTTTCTGTCTGTTCCTCTGTTTTCTTTGAAATATCTATTACACCAACAAGTTCTTAAACCCCTTTAGGTGGCAACAATGTCCATACATCATTAACCTTATGACATTCATTTGATCTCATGGCTTTTCTAGCCATTTCCCAGTCTGTCCCTCTACACGCATCCATGATAAGTGAGATCGAGTCCTTTCGTCTCAATCGAGTATCGATGGGATCACCATCTAGCCAAGAAATCTATAGTATCTATCTGGATGGCACGGACTCTATCAGATCACCTTAATGATGCGGTTTCACATAGGCTTCGGATATATCTAACAAATCCAATTTTAGCGTTAACATTCCTGTGTCGAAATTCTACCTATTGAACTCATCAAATTCAACCTAGAGCAGACAATTCTTCCATAAGGAACTCTTTTTTAAAAAGGTGTGCTCCCTAAGCTACGAACACTTTTTGTTCATAGTGTGGTAGAAATAGTATCCTTAGTCTCTTTTGGGTATTCTATAATGCGTCTTGTCAACCAGGTCCAAGTTTATCTGTATTTAACTGTTTGACATAAATTCGGGCCCCCCAGACCTTGAGATGCTTGAAAGTCCTAGCTTTACTCCTGTCCATCTCACAATGAAGTTTTTAACGCATAGATTCACTTGGAATCCCTATTTAAAAGATAGCAAGCCCGATTCAATGCAAATCCTCTAGAGGGATATCGCAAGCTGGCAAAACCATTCATGGACGGATCATGTCTAACAAAGTTTGGTCCTGCCTTTCAGATACAACCATTAATGCTGTGCTATTTTCTAGGAGGAGGTCCATTGGGAGAGTATCTCATTCTCTTATAATATGTGAGAACTACCAGAAAGGTATTTCCTCCTACTGGTTATCGAAAGAATTTAAACACTCTTTTCCAGTTTTGTTTTTCTACGTTCACTTTGGAAGTCGTTTGAAACATTTCAAATCAATCTGACTTATATTTCATTAGATAGACATATCCAATCTAGATAGATCATCTATGAAAGTTTGATGAAGTCAGAATAATCCACCTTTTGGCACTAATACTCATTGCGTCCACTACATCAATATGTACTAGTCCTAAGAGTTCAGTGGCTCTCTTCATCTTTCTAGTAAAAGATGAACTTAGTCATTTTACCAAGATAGACAGGATTCACAGGTTGGAAGTAGATTCAAATCACTAAGTTTGAGGATACCCTCTTAAGCTTAACACTCTCATACCCTTCTGGTTTTATATGACCCAATCTATAGTGCCATAGAATACATATCTATCACATTATCTAATCATAGGATGTTGCCAGTTGAATAAACTACACTAATAGGTTATCATAACATATATACACATTATTCAAATTATCCATAGAAGTCGTTGAATACCATGTCATAATAACATTACAAAACTTCATTTCTTTTAAAAATTTCATAATTATTTCATTGCCAAAAGCCTACACAAAATGATATTAAAAAAAAAATTAGAATAGAAATGACAATCACTAAGAACAATGGTATGAGATTCAAATATAAGTTTCAAAATTCTTAAAGCAAGAATTGGAACTGGTCTTCCATCTCCAACGTTCAGGAATCTCTCATCTTGTTCGAATCTTCTACTGAACTATAACCCCTCAATAACATTACAATATGATAAAGATTTTAGTATCCAATACCAATCCAGTAATATCAACCACGAGAAATTGCAAGGGTTATCATATAAATACCTTGCCCAGAAATAGCTTGCTTCTTCCTCTGTCTGTTCGGGTCTAGGGAGGCAATGTACTGAGGATAGTTCCTCTTTCAGTGCCCCCACTTTTTGTAGAATAAGCATTCAACTTGACTCTTATCGACTTGGTTTTTTGGGTTGAGCCTGCACAGATGTCCTAGCCTGAACATGCACTCTTTGGCTTTCTTCTTCTTTGTTCTTCTTTTCCCTTTCCAAGGACAAAATGAGAAAAGGTCGAACCTTCCACTAAGTTCACCAACCTTTTTATGGAGCTGGTGAGTCCTTGCTTAAAGTTTTGGAAAGTAACCCAAGTAACTCATGGTGGTCAGCTTCAGCTTTGACATTCATAATGCGCGTAAGAAATGGGAGATACAGACTTGGGCACGAGTTCAATATTGCATCTTTTTTCAAATTATTATGCAAAGAAAAAGCTGAGCTTATCAAAGTGCTCTATCAGCTGATCATGTACGGTATATGATAGTGACAGAGGCTCCATCCCATATTCTGGTCATTTGAAGATGGATAACTTAGTCTTTGTGCCCCTCATACGTCATCAAAGTTGTGCCAAAAGAATCCCTTAAATACTTGGAGCATTTCATTTGGTTGACTATCTCAAAACATGCGACTGAACTCATCGCTCATCGCAAGCAGCATAAATGCAGCGCACCATGGGTCAGTCACTGAGCAACTTGGTAAGTATCTCTGGCTATGTCCACGTGCATTAGCAAGCTGGCTCTCTCAGGTGTCAGATCTTGTCAGCTACATATTGGATCCATTCATGCTCCAGAATAATCTTCAACTTTTGGTACCAACTATCGAAGTTGGGTCCCATCACTTAATCATTGTCAACAATGATCAAAGCATATGGAAGTGCTATAATGCTGTAAGAAAAAACATAATTCTAATTAGTAATTGATTTATTAAACCTAGATGTTTGACCTTTAATCAAAAGGTCTCCTAGCTATTTTTTATTCGAATTGATAGGCCCTATCCAATTCAAGGATTATCTAATTTCCTTAGTGGATATTAGGATCCACATAGACTTGTAAACAAGTCCACTTTGGTTGGCCCACAATATACATCTAAAGAGAGGATCATATCAATTAATTTCTTCACATATATTTTTTCAAGTAATTAAATTTGCCTCCGCCTGATTAGTTGGCTTGCATTCTTAAGAAAAGGATTTCAGTTGGGTCCAACCATTAACATAACCATAACTTGGCTATCCAATCAATGAATGATCAGACCAACTTTGGTTGGCCAACCTAAGCATTCGTTTAGAAAGATGTATCCAAGAGGATCATATAATGAAATGATAATTCCTAATCAAGCGATACAGCATCAAGGCCTTTAGGCCTCCAATGATTATCCAAATGATGGATCCAAATTTATTATTCCATATTAATGGGGAGGCTATGATTTCATTTATCAATAACTATTTCATTTTTAGGACCTAAATAATTTTAGAGGATTTAATTTATAGAAGTGAGTAGGTCAGATTAACCAGCTTGTCAATGATACTCCCACTGGCTTCACCAAGTCAGCTTAAGGAGCCCACTAATAGGCTGGTCTAAGAGCAACCTAATCAGTCACACTATTTACCTTAGTGACATAGGTTCCAACTTAAATTATCAAGTGATCTAATCAACACTTAATCTCACCAAGAAGGCTAGGTAAGTGAGATCCGTGGAAGGATCTGCCAAAGCTTGCCTTAGACACCATTGAAAATGGCCAGATAAGCAGGCTACCAATTAAATAACATCATCGTATTGTTTTAGATATATGTGCCTCTAGAAGCCAGAATTGGCTGACACTTGTAATACACTTCTAGGGACAAAATTGTAATTTTGACTAAAATCAATAAATGGGTTATTTTCTATCACATATGTGTATTTAGTGTCTGTGATACATCCTTTGAGTTAATGGTAATGATAATTCATATTTTCAAGAGTTGAAAATTTAAAACATGAATAATCATTATTAACTCATAAATTGCTCCCGACCATAGGATCATCATGAGGATGGTGATTGATCCGGAAGGTTGGTGTACAATCGCTTCTCTTTGTAGATGAGTCTTGAGTCTATGGTTGGAGACACCGGAGGGAAGTAAGTACTCTTAGAGAAGAGGGCATGAGCGTGACCACCCTCGAGTAGTCATTAGGAAGTCTACCTTCTCGTCAATGACTTGACTCGATGCTGCAGTAGTGTGTTTGGTTCTTTGACCTGAGGTGCATCGGCAGTTCACCTTGAGGGTGTTATAGTTTGACTACACCATTACTCGATCTCCTAGCCATATGGAACCCTGAGGTGTATGTTGGCTATAGCATGTTCATTGTAGGAACTGGATGGCATCAAGATGGAATCTATCTACCTCGGTGGTAGAGGAGCAGCCCTATGATAATCATGAGAATCAAGTCCAGAAGTCCATGGCCATGGCAGAGTGAAATAATATGAAAGAGTTTCTATTAGATTTTACATTGGACTCGAATCGAATGATTACATCATATGAAGAAACTAGGGTTTGACGAGTTACCTAAACCCTAATCTGATGGGGTCAAGATAGAAGACTTAATCACACAGTGCACACAAGAGGTTCGCATTCACTCTGATGGTTGCCACCATATACTGCTAGGTGTCACTGGTGGATTTTGGGAGCAATTAGAATGATTTAGATGATCGATCATTCTAGCTTTCGAATCAGAAGAGTTCTGATCCATGAAAGGAGTTTCAATGATGTCGATGATAGAGATCATGACATATCCCATTACCTAACAGAACTGAACCTAATGGGTCACACCAAACAAGGTTTGAATTTGGTGATCATCAATTGAACTTATCCAGTTCAATTGATCTGAATGAGATTCAATTAGGTTCAAGAAATCGTGCTAGCACTCGATTGAACCTAACGTTCTTCTTTTTCTATCATAATAAGTTGTCCTTCTGAGCCAAAGGAGTTTGTCTCAATCAGAGGCCTTCATATGGTCTAACTGGAGGTTGTCCAAGTCAGAATTAGGTTGTCTTATTTTAGTAAGACATTACCTCCATTTTTGGTCACCTCCATTTCTTGTTCTTTTCTTTGACTTTGTCAAAAGTCTACCTTTGACTGGTCAAACTTGACCATTGAACTTTGACTTTTGACCACTATCATGCACCTATTGGAGAGCTGGTGGGGCCTTCCCCACCAAACACCTGGCAGGAGGAGGGCGCACGCCACCCTAGGCGTGTGCCCAAGTTGGAGGCGCTAGGAGTCCTTGTTGGACAAGGACTCCATCTCTTTTTGGATTCCAATTAGAGTTCTTCTAAGAACCAACTTTGACTGGTCTTAGGTGCCTCTAAGAGAATTCAGGGAACTCTATTCCCACCAATCAATTTAGATCTGATTTCACAAAGGGTTGTGATTGGTTGGGAAGAAGAGGAGTTGGATCAGCTATTCTATAAATAAGACCCTGTACCCAACTTAAGATTGCCACATGATGAGATAGAGTTTCCCCATGCCCCAAGGCTGTCTCCCCTCCTCTCCTCCATGCCAAACCTTCTTCTCTCCTCCTCTCACGTCCAAAGTGTTTTGGATCATTGGTTGGTGCGATTTAGGCAAGAGAAAGGCGATCAAAAGCAAGAAGGCTGCGCTGCTGTAAAGGACGACTGCTGATCTTAAAAAGAAGTTTTGAAGATCCTCATAGATCTGATTTTTTTTGAGACATGATAGAGAAGAAAGGATCTTCAGATACCTGAGTGGATACGTAGAGGCCAGGCGCTTGCGTGGCTAGATCCAGAACCTTCTGCATACAGATCATCAAAGGGTAATAGGATTACCCAATAGATAAATTAAATTTGATTTATTTATTTTATTTATTTATTATTTTAAAATAATAAGAATTAGATCTAAATATCTATCTGATATAGATCAAAGAAAAAAATTTTAAATATATCTCTTGATCTGATCAGATCTGAACAACTGGACCGGAAAATCAGGATTTTCCTTCAACTGTATCAGAACATGTCTAAATATGTTAGATCTAATTTCTAAATTTATTTATCAAAATAATTGATTAGATGTCACATGAGATGTGATCAGATCTAAAATCAGAAACAAATAAATTAAATGAATTAGATCTAAGTTTAGAAGATATGCATACTAGTTCTAGAATAAAATAGTTCTATAGAATAGTCTCATGTTTTCAATTTAATTTGAATACCCATATTTTAGATCCATTTATATTTACTATTTTCTGATATTATAATGGTTATAATAACATCTAAAAATAAAGTTAAATAAAATTATTTAATTTTAAACATCATATAAGAATGTGATTGATGCATGTCTAGACTAGTTGTGAATAGTTCTACATAGTTGATCTAGATTAGATTTATTTTGATAAGATTATTAAATTTAATTTTAGATTATTTGAGATAATTAGATCTAAAAATATGCATGATTCGATACATGAGATGTACGCAAAATATGCCTCATGATTAGATTACTTGTATATGAGATATATAATATTAAATCTGATACGTTTTGGTAGTATTGAATGTCCCTGATTAAGACGTTCCTCTGGCCGTGCCAGTATAAGAACGAAGAAGGATTTGAAGGCCCTCCTCTTCCTATTCGATTGGGGGTGTTCTTATGACGTGTAGGGGTGCTGTGCCATTCCATCCTTAATACAGAACCCACAAACTTTACTTTCTGCAAAACTCTAGATCCTGAAATCCTAGGATTTTATTGTGCAATATTTTGTTTATGTACGCCTATTATTAAGAATTAAGTTTATGGAATATTTAATTAGATCTATTAATTAAGAGATTTCAGATCTATAGCATATTCATAATAACTGGATTCGGGCTTGGGTAGCTCAATTAGGTCTAAGCGTTGATCAAACCGAATCAGAGATTGGTGTATATGGGATCAACAATGCTTAACAATTGACCAGCCTATAGGAATTAAGTCTGGGTCCAAGATCGAGTCATTGATCAAGCAAGACCTAATTAGGCTCAGAGGTTAGAGTCTGGATTGTAGGCTTAACCAATTGGTTTGACCTCAACAATTTGGTTGTCTAAATAAATTGGCACATATCGACCGATCTGTTTTTTAATTGGAAGCTACTCGACCTGATGCTTCTTGTACGGAGTTAATGGCATATTCCTTCACCAGTCTCACCTTACCTGGCCATATCTCATTGCACAGTCTGATATTTGGAGGTGGTCATAATCCGAGCTAACCCATGCCACTAGGTTAGTCATTAATGTTATGACTAAGCCAAGTCTAGTTTACATGAGACCTGAATCAATTCTTCCTAAGAAAGATTACAGTCTGAGGTCTTCCACCATTGTAGAATATGCGGGCCTTCCCGGGTTGATTGTTCTCAGCTGGATATGGTGCTCAGTTGCCACCTGAGAAGACCGCAACCATGTCTATTAGACATTGGATGCTATGGGCTGGAGGATGGAGTTGGGCTCAATATTTTAGATACGGTTGATGAGACTCAATTAGTTAATCCATCTTGCCAAATTGGTGGGTCTAACTTAACGAAGAAGTGGATCAATATGTTTTGGATTACAGTGAGATTTCATGAAATTAGGAGACAAGCTTTGGGTACACTGATTAGAGAATCATTGACAAGAATTGTTCACTCATTGGCTAACCATCACCATAACTGCTAGTGAGGTATGAGCTCAGTGTGGTGAGGACCGCACCACCCACTAGAAATCATTAATCGTGGAGATTTTTGCATCTCTACATGAGGGAGTTGTAGGATCCGAGGAAAATTAGTGGGAGCTAATTTATTTAAAAAATAAAATCGCTAAACAAATTGATCAAGTTTAAAATTACAATATCTAACTGAAATCTTTGACTCTCTACAGGGAAAATGTCTACGTCAACCCATTGGCACATATCCTGGACACACATAGATTGATCGGACCTAATTATTAAGATTGGCTTAGGAACTACAAAATTTGTTTTGGGTTTCAAAAAGTTAACCCCATGTACTTGGACCAAGGACCCCCTCCCACCTTCCAGCCCGTCCATCTATTGAACAGAGAGCGTCTCTGAAAAAAATGGATAGATGAAGATAATAAGGCCAAATTTACATGTTGGGACCGACTGTCTGATGAGACTCCAGCGCCAACATGAGGATATCGGGACTGCACGCCAAAATGTTGGCTCACCTACAGGAGATGTTTGGTGAATTAGAGTTTGCGCAGCCAAATATCAAATCACAAAATAACTTTTAAGGCTAAGATGCGTGGATGGGCAATCAGTCCAAGATCACTGTCTGACAATGATCAGGAGCGATGGAAGAAGACTTGAGAAGGCTTTGGTGGTGTGAGATTGGCTATGACGGACTATACTGCACGGAATAATGGAGACGATATTTTATTCTGCAATCCTTGACTTGATCGCATGAGGTGGGCCAATTCATCATGAATTACCCAATATGCATAACTTTAGAATTCCTTGGCCGAATTAATGGGAATTGCCAGGTTACTGATATAGCTTATGCTGTGAGTGTCACAAGCAGATATCAGTCAAATCCAGGTGAAGAACACTGGACTTCTGTGAAATGTATCCTTAAGTACTTGAGAAGAACTAAGGATATAATACTGATCTTTGGTAACGGAGAACTCCAAGTCCAAGGATACACAGACTCGGATTTCATGTCTGATATAGATGATCGAAAGTCGACATCTGGCAGACTGTTTGTGTGCAATGGTGGTGCTGTCAGCTGGAAGAGTTCCAAGCAAACGGTGATACCACCCCATCCACGATTACCTCAAGAAGGGTTACGTCGAGGTCAAGAGAGTCGACTCCACAAATAATGTGGCAGACCCACTTACAAAGCCGTTGGGCCAGCAGAAGTTTGAAGCCCACCTTGAGAAGATGGGACTTAGACTTGTAGCCAATTGGCTTTAGGACAAGTGGGAGATTGTTAGATATATGTGCCCTAGAAGCCAGAATTGGCTGACACTTGTAATACACTTCTAGGGGCAAAATTATAATTTTGACTAAAATCAATAAATGGGTTATTTTCTATCACATATGTGTATTTAGTGTCTGTGATACATCCTTTGAGTTAATGGTAATGATAATTCATATTTTCAAGAGTTGAAAATTTAAGACATGAATAATCATTATTAACTCATAAATTGCTCCTGACCATAGGATCATCACGAGGATGGTGATTGATCCGGAAGGTTGGTGTACAATCGCTTCTCTTTAGTAGATGAGTCTTGAGTCTACGGTGTGGAGACACCGGAGCGAGAGTACAGGTACTCGTTAGAGAACGAGGGCACTGAGCGTGACCACCTCGAGTAGTCATTAGGGAGTCTACCTTCTCGTCAATGACTGACTCGATGCTGCAGTAGTGTGTCTGGTTCTTTGACCTGAGGTGCATCGGCAGTTCACCTTGAGGGTGTTATAGTTTGACTACACCATTACTCGGTCTCCTAGCCATATGGAACCCTGAGGTGTATGTTGGCTATAGCATGTTCATTGTAGGAACTGGATTGGCATCAAGATGGAATCTATCTACCTCGGTGGTAGAGGAGCAGCCCTATGATAATCATGAGAATCAAGTCCAGAAGCCCATGGCCATGGCAGAGTGAAATAATAGAAAGAGTTTCTATTTAGATTTTCACATTGGACTCGAATCGAATGATTACATCATATGACAGAGACTAGGGTTTGACGAGTTTACCTTAACCCTAATCTGATCGGGGCTCAAGATAGAAGAACTTAATCACACAGGTAGCTGCACCAAGAGGTTCGCATTCAGCTCTGATGGGTTGCCACCATATACTGCTAGGTGTCACTGGTGGATTTTGGGAGCAATTAGAATGATTTAGATGATCGATCATTCTAGCTGTTCGAATCAGAAGAGTTCTGATCCATCGAAAGGAGTTTCGATGATGTCGATGATAGAGATCATGACATATCCCATTACCATACAGAACTGAACCTAACTGGGTCACACAAACAAGGGTTTGAATCTGGTGATCATCAATTGAACTGATCTAGTTCAATTGATCTGAATGAGATTCAATTAGGTTCAAGGAAAATCGTGCTAGCACTCGATTGAACCTAACGTTCTTCTTTTACTATCATAAATAAGTTGTCCTGTCTGAGCCAAAGGAGTTTGTGCTCAATCAGAGGCCTTCATATGGTCTGACTGGAGGTTGTCCAAGTCAGAAAAGGTTGTCTTATTTTGTAAGACATTACCTGCCATTTTTGGTCACCTGCCATTTCTTGTTCTTTGACTTTGGTCAAAAGTCTACCTTTGACTGGTCAAACGTTGACCATTGACACTTTGACTTTTGACCACATGTCATGCACCTATTGGAGAGCTGGTGGGGGCCTGTCCCCCTGCCAGAACCTGGCAAGGAGAAGGGCGCACGCCACCCTAGGCGTGTGCCCAAGTTGGAGGCGCCTAGGAGTCCTTGTTGGACAAGGACTCCATCTCCTTTTTGGATTCCAATTAGAGTTCTTCTAAGAACCAACTTTGACTGGTCTTAGGTGCCCTCTAAGGAGGAATCCAGGGGACTCTATTCCCACCAATCAGATTTAGATCTGATTTCACAAAGGGTTGTGATTGGTTGGGAAGAAGAGGAGTTGGATCACAGCTAGTCTATAAATAAGACCCTGTACCCAACTCAGATTGACACATGATGAGATCAGAGTTTCCCCATGCCCCAAGGCTGTCTCCCCTCCTCTCCTCCATGCCAAACCTTCTTCTCCCTCTCCTCTCCACGTCCAAAGTGTTTGGATCATTGGTTGGTGCGATTTAGGCAAGAGAAAGGCGATCAAAAGCAAGAAGGCTGCGCTGCTGCAAAGGACGACTGCTGATCTTCAAAAGGAGTTTTGAAGATCCTCCAGATCAGATCCAGATCTAATTTTTGGAGACATGATAGAGAAGAAGAGGATCTCTAGATCCAACCTGAGTGGATACTGGTAGAGGCCAGGCGCTTGCGTGGCTAGATTCAGAACCTTCCGCTGCATACAGGATCATCAATAGGGTAATAGGATTACCCAAATTAGGTAAATTAAATTTGATTTGATTTATTTTTATTTATTTTATTTATTAAAATAATAAGAATTAGATCTAAAATATCTCAGATCTGATATAGATCAAAGAAAAAAAATTTTAAAATATATCTCTTGATCTGATCAGATCTGAACAAACCTGGACCGGGAAATCAGGATTTTCCTTCAACACGTATGTGCCAAACTTATCTTAGATACCAACTAGTTTAATTAGTCTTGATTAGATCAACCTAACAATTCAAGCTAGACCTCTTAACTAAGAATCAAGTCCACTTGGTTCTTATTAAAGACATGGACTTGACCAACTACAACTACTGTATTTGATCTAGAGAATCTTTGACCTAATTTAAGACAATAATTGATTAGATTTAGTCAATTCTCTAATTAAGTCCATTCTTTAATCTAATCTTAGGTCTAACCCAATAAATGGACCTAATCCCCACTAACCCATTAACCTAATGTGTTATGATTTGTGTCATAGGGTCTTCAATTTACAATCCTAACATCTGATCAAATAACTTCTTAATTCTTAATTAAGTTTTGGACTGAGGATTGGAGTTTGGCTTTTCAAAAATGATTTCATGTTTGAAAAATATTTTTACAACATAATTCTATCAACCAAGTTGCATGTTTGATTCATAATCAATATGCAAGTAAAATAAACATAAAACTACTTTAGATATAATCTAAATAGGTTCATGTAATTGAAATAGTTTCAATAATAATCAATCATAAATCTTCCTAGATCAAATCTAATATATTTGTGATGATTAAAATTAGATTAAAATATTTTTAATCAGATCATAAAATTTTTTGATCTAATTTAAAATTTTATGATCAATATTTTAGATCAGCATGTACTAGGATAACCTATCTACTGTAAGGGGTAAACCTTATAGCAGGACAACCTTATGGCAGTCTATGCAATCTAAAATATTTTATTTTTAGATCTAAAACTATTTTAAATTAAT
Source organism: Cocos nucifera (assembly GCA_006176705.1). NCBI lineage: Eukaryota > Viridiplantae > Streptophyta > Magnoliopsida > Arecales > Arecaceae > Cocos > Cocos nucifera. The sequence continues at coordinate 34,858 of QRFJ01003447.1, read as the reverse complement.
TAAATCATAAATAAAATTAGATCAAATCTAATAAATTTATGATTAGAGTCAGATCATCATGAACTAGGATAATCTTTTCACTATAAGGGGTAAACCTTATAGCAGGACAACCTTATGGCAGTTCGTGAGATCCAAAATTTTTTTATTTTAAATTTAAAAATTAGATTATAAATTAGATCTAATCTAAGAAAAAAATCTAAACATGCATAAAAATCATGTAATAAGAACCTAGGCTCTGATACCAATTGAAGGAACCAGATCTAGGGGTTCATGGGTAGATCTTGAAATTTTTTCAAGATCAGACAGCAAAAAACTTAAATAAATCAAATATTTATTTAAATAAATATATAAATACCTAGATCTTAGATCTATTATATGATCAAGGCATGATATTAAATCAAAAATTAAAAATATAAAGAAGAAGGAAAGGTAGATCACATCAACCTAGATCTACACTACATTTAATGCAGGTATGAAATAAATAGATCAAATCTATTACCTATGCAAGTTAGACATTCTAACTTACTAATCCAGGCTTTAGGATGAAGTCATGAGTTGCACATGCATCCAACCTCTAAGTGTCATCCACATGAGCCCACGAGCATGATTAAAAATTTTGATATAGAAAATCAGCATAATATGCTAGCACTGTACTGATCTCTCTTTGATGATCGATCCGATGCTTCCTTCATTGAAACATCGATACTCCAAAATATCAAAAAGAAAATAAGAATATTTGTGATGCTAAGACACCTCTCAAAAGCTCACAAAAAGAAAGGAAGAGATATGGAACAAAAAAACCTTAGAAGAAGACCCTCTTCTTCTTCTTTGTTCTTTTTCTAGATATCCTAATTTATGTTTTTAGTATCTCCATGACCTAGATGATTTTTTATTTGATTTTCCTACACCAAAGAGACCTCTCAAATTTCTACAATCCATGAAAATTTTATCTAAAAATTCTTTCTAAATAAAGAGATATGCAGAGTCTAAGATTGGTTAAAAACCTAGATAGGAAAGTCACCAAATGGCAGGTTGTTGGGGTGCCCAACTCTTGGGTGCCCCTACCTTACTTTTCTACCATGGACCAGCAAGGAAGGGCATAAGAAATTCCAAAGAATGCCATGAGAGAGAGAGAGAGAAAATAGGAAGGTGGCGGCATGAAAGGAAGGAAGTCTTTTGGTTGACTAGGATTCTATCTCATAGAATCCTAAAGCAAAACCAATCTCCTCTTTTGACTTAATTTCCATAAGAGAAAAAGGAAGAGAGAAGGGAGGCATGAGATTACTCGGTGCATGGAGATTTTTCATATAAAAACATAAAGAGAAAGGGGTGGGGCATGAGGATTAGGTGGTGCAGGGAATAGGGAGTCCTAGTCACATTAGGACTCCTATTTTGACCTAGTCAAACAAAATCTTTTAACCAAATAAAAATAAGAGTAAACCAATCCAATTAAATAATATCCTAACTCGTTTAAGAGTTTAATTAAATTATATTAAATTAGATTTAATTTTAATTTAATTTTTTAATCAATTAAAAAATTGGGTTGACCCGAGTCCTAGTTAGACTAGGACTAGTTCTGAAGGGAAATCCTGATTTCCCGGTCCAGGTTCGTCCAGATCTGATTAGATCAAGAGATATATTTCAAAAGTTTTCTCTTGATCTCAATCAGATCTTGATATATTTCAGATTTGATTCTTATTATTTTAATAAATAAAATAAAACAAGATAAATTAAATCAAATTCAATTTACCTGATTTGGGTAATCCTATTACCCTGTAGATGATCCTGATTGCAGCGGAAGGTTCTGGATCTTAGCCATGCAAGCGCCTGGCCTCTACCGGTATCCACTCGGGTTGGATCTGGAGATTCTCTTCTTCTCTATCACACCTCCAAAAATCAGATCTGGATCTGATCTGGAGGATCTTCAAAACTCTTTTGAAGATCTGCAGTCGTCCTTTTGCAGCAGCGCAGCCTTCTTGCTTTTGATCGCCTTTCCTTGATCTGAATCGCACCAATCTAAATCCAAAACACTTTTGGACGTGGAGAGCAAGGGGAGAAGAGACTATGGCGTGGAGAAGGAGGGGAGAGGCAGCCTTGGGGCGTGGGAAATCTCTCTTTCACTTAGAATTAGGGTTGGGCGCAGGGTCTTATTTATAGACCTCTTGTGATCCAACTCCTCTTCCTCTCAACCAATCACAACCCTTTGTGAAATCAGATCTAAATCTGATTGGTTGGAATAGAGACCCCTGGATTCCTCCTTAGAGGGTGCCTAAGACCAGTCAAACTGGATTCTTAGTAGAACTCTGATTGGAATCCAAAAGGGAGGTGGAGTCCTTGTCCAACAAGGACTCCTAGGCGCCTCCTACTTGGGCTCACGCCACCCTTGGCGTGCGCCCTTCTCCTTGCCAGGTTCTGGCAGGGGGACAAGCCCCCACCAGCTCTCCAATAGGTGCATGACATGTGGTCAAAAGTCAAAGGGTCAATGGTCAACGTTTGACCAGTCAAAGGTAGACTTTTGACCAAAGTCAAAGAACAAGAAATGGCAGGTGACCAAAAATGGCAGGTAATGTCTTACAAATAAGACAACCTATTCTGACTTGGACAACCTCCAGTCAGACCATATGAAGGCCTCTGATTGAGCACAAACTCCTTTGGCTCAGTCAGGACAACTTATTTATGATAGTAAAAGAAGAACGTTAGGTTCAATCGAGTGCTAGCACGATTTCCTTGAACCTAATGAATCTCATTCAGATCAATTGAACTAGATCAGTTCAATTGATGATCACCAGATTCAAACCCTTGTTTGTGTGACCCAGTTAGGTTCAGTTCTGTATGGTAATGGGATATGTCATGATCTCTATCATAGACATCATCGAAACTCCTTTCGATGGATCAGAACTCTTCTGATTCGAACAGCTAGAATGATCGATCATCTAAATCATTCTAATTGCTCCCAAAATCCACCAGTGACACCTAGCAGTATATGGTGGCAACCCATCAGAGCTGAATGCGAACCTCTTGGTGCAGCTACCTGTGTGATTCAGTTCTTCTATCTTGAGCCCCGATCAGATTAGGGTTAAGGTGAACTCGTCAAACCCTAGTCTCTGTCATATGATGTAATCATTCGATTCGAGTCCAATGTGAAAATCTAAATAGAAACTCTTTCTATTATTTCACTCTACCATGGCCATGGGATTTCTGGACTTGATTCTCATGATCATCATAGGGCTACTCCTCTACCACCGAGGTAGATAGATTCCCATCTTGATGCAATCCAGTTCCTACAATGAACATGTCACAGCCAACATACACCTCAGGGTTCCATATGGCTAGGAGACCGAGTAATGGTGTAGTCAAACTATAACACCCTCAAGGTGAACTGCCGATGCATCTCAGGTCAAAGAACCAGACACACTACTGCAGCATCGAGTCAGTCATTGACGAGAAGGTAGACTTCCTAATGACTACTCGAGGTGGTCACGCTCAGTGCCCTCGTTCTCTAACGAGTACCTGTACTCTCGCTCCGGTGTCTCCACACCGTAGACTCAAGACTCATCTACTAAAGAGAAGCGATCGTACACCAACCTTCCGGATCAATCACCATCCTCGTGATGATCCTATGGTCGGGAGCTGTTTATGAGTTAATAATGATTATTCATGTCTTAAATTTTCAACTCTTGAAAATATGAATTATCATTACCATTAACTCAAAGGATGTATCACAGACACTAAATACACAGGTGTGATAGAAAATAACCCATTTCATTAATTATAGTCAAAATTATAATTTTTCCCCTAGAAGTGTATTACAAGTGTCAGCCAATTCTGGCTTCTAGGGCACATATATCTAACAAGTTCTTCCTTGCACTTGGCTTATCCAATAAGCCAAATGGACGTGATCCAATTAAGCCCAAACCAAATCTAATTAAATTATATTTAATTAGATTCAATCTCAGCCTATTGGCTTAATCAAATTAAGCTAATTAGTAATCGAATTGCTAATCGATCCTCCTTTAACACTTGCACTAGGTCAAACATCAACCGTATTGATCGTTTAATCCTAAAATGATTCTAATCGCTGATCAACCATCCGATCGAAATGTGAACTCTAATGTGTGTGACCTCATAGGTTCGAACTTAAGCTGGTAGCATAAAAGTAAATTTTTATACCAATCAAAGTGACCATCTAGCAATGATACCCGATGGTCGGAAAGGTTGAAGGTGTAGAACACCATCCTTAGAACTATGCGAATATAGTTTTCATATAATTCATCCCCTTGATCATAATGCTCGTAGGATACCTTAAAGTTCAACTATCAACTCTGATCAGGTTGTCCACATTGTATTTCAAAATATCAAATCCATCTGATGGATTATTCTGACCAAGGTTTTGCTATATTGAAATACAGTGATACATTCTTCTCCAACTCTTGGAGTAGTCAATTCCATCTTGATCACACTTCGACTTTGCACGTACTTGGTTGGGCCTAGAAGCCTTTCATTGCTGAATTAAAAATTTAGTTAGTCTGATACCAAAGCACAGTGAGTTGCTTGCAAGTCACTGAGGTGATCTCAGGTCTAAGGGATACTTATACCTATATCCCATCCGAGACATTCTTGACAGCAGAATGCTTAGAAGTTGATCATGTTCAATGATGATGTACCCATATATCTCACTTGTATGCTATACCAGTGTCTCCACCCTTCTTGGTTAAGAGGACAACCAACCTATATGACATATAGCAACCTATGCTTGATAGACGCTGTCATCCTAATTAACAGCCTATCATTTGATCGTAAACAAATTTAAGGACTAATCGATAAATTCTCTCTTTATCGAAACTAAATAGTCTTTAGAACTTCATTACAATAATGAAGTTCATTAGAAGATATAAATTTATGATGAAAAAAGATGCCAAAAAATTTTTATTAATTAATAAATCAATTATAATATCTCAACCGTCAATAGGCTGACGATTGATTTTGGAACATAATTTTCAACAAAAAACTCACTGGATAAGTATTCACCTTCTCGATCTTATCGAAGAGTTCTAATATCTTTTTTTAGTTTATTTTTCTACTTTATTATGGAATAGTTTGGTTATTTCAAATGATTCATGCTAGATGCACCCATGCCAAGATAGGTCATCTATAAATATAATAAAATATTGATATCCTTTTCTAGCACTTGAGTTCATATGTTCACATATATTACTATGTATGAGACTTAAAACTTTATCAGCTCTTTCATCTTTTTCATTAAAAGATGACTTTGTCATCTTTCTAAGAAGACAAGACTCATAAGTCGGCAATGATTCACAATCATTGATGTCGAGGTTTTCCTTTAACCTGACCTATTTATCCTATTCTTGTTAACATGATTAAACCTACAATGCCAAAAGCACGTATCCATGACATTATCTAACTTGAATTTTTATTAAATGTGCATATTACACTTAACAAGCTGTGTAAATGTTAAATGTTATTTCTTTATTGTCCATGCATTATTGTAACATCATTCACAATGATGTCACAGTAATCTTCTTTTATAGATAAATGATAATCATATCTAGCCGAATGGCCAACAAAGATTACATTTATTATAAACAATGCATAATAGTGATAATCACTCAAAATGATAATATTTATATTGAAAATTAGCTTGATGATTCCTAAAGCTAGGATTGGAATAGGATTTTCTTCCCTAACATTTAGGAATCTCTCATCATTTTCAAACATTCTGCTTACCTGAAGTTCTTGCAACGAATTGCATAAGTCTACCAGTATCTAATACCCAGGCAGTAGAATTACATACAAAGAAATTACAATGTGTTATCATATAACATTCTTGATGAGCAACTCTTTGCTTCTTTCTCTTATTTAGCCTATCGGGGTCAAAGGAAGCAAGATATTCATGACAATATTTCTTTCTATGATCCTGCTTATGATGGTAGAAGCACTCTGTCTGATTTGAGTTAACCTTGAATATTTTGTTTTGATTGAACTTACAAGTCCTAGCATAAACCCTTTTATGCTGCTGAATCAAATTCAACTTCTGATACTGATTATCGAAGTTGGGTCCCATTAGTACATCACTATCTGATAGTGATCGAAGTAATTAGGGTTTAGCCTTATTCTAAAAGAAAAGAGAACAATGACCTAATATATATGAATTATTTTAAGCCTAGAGACTTAGATTTTAGTCTAAAGATTCTTCTACTATTTTATACAAATTCATTGCCTCTACCTCCAATTTGAGAAATTACTTTAATTCTCTAGTAGGTACTAGAATCCACATAGACTGCATATGGGCCTGAGGAAAGCTTTGGCTAACTTGTGTGCACCTATGGATAGGTTCTCAACCAACTATTTTCTCAAACAATTTTTAGTAATTTAGTTTTGTCCTAGGCTCCTCTTCAGCAAGCATAAGGTGCCTCCACTGAAAGTCTCGGTTAGGTCCAACCATTAACATGATAGAGTTTGGTGCATCAAACGAACAATGACCAGGCCTAAAGAAAGCTCTAGCTAACCTGATCGTCATTCAGAGAGTGCGACCTAATCATCATATGATGAATGATAATTCCAATATCTCAATGAACACCAAGCATAAGATGCCTCTAATGTCCACCCAGACTATTGGACCCATTATCAAACACCTTAATGGGAGGCTATGTCTTAGATATCTTCATAACTTTATCATTTTAAGGACCTAATAATTTAGAGGATTTAAATTATTTATGATTTAAGGATAAAGAAGACTTGGACCAAATTTCTCCCACTAACTTCACCAAGTCAAATTCTCCTACTAACTTCACAAGTCATTGAAGAGGATTAGGATTAATTTCGATCCATTGGCACCTAGATCAGTCTCACTGAATAAAATCAATCTCACTAATTTTTTATATGACATGGGTTAGCACGAATCAATGAGCAACCCAATTAAAAGCTGATTAACCACATTGACTAGATAAGTGAGATCAGTGAGAGGGTCTGCCAAGGCTTGCCTTAGACACCATTAGAAATAGCCAGATAAGTAGGTCATCAATTAAAAACCACTAGTCTAAAAATGCCAGACTTACCTTAGTGTTAGATATGTGTGTCCTAGAAGCCAGAATTGCCCGACACTTGTAATACATATCTAAGAAAAAAATTATAATTTTGATTATAAATAATAAAATAGATTATTTTCAACCATAATATGTATTTGAAAGTGTCTGTGATATATTTCTTGAGTTAATGGTAATGATGGTTTGTATTTTCAAGAGTTAAAAATTTAAAACATGAATTTTTATTATTAACTCATAAAATACTCTCAACCTTAGGATCATCATGAGGATGGTGATTGATTTAGAAGGTTGTTGTGCGATCGCTTCTTTAGGATAAATGAGTCTTGAGTCTACGGTGTAGAGACACCAGAGCGAGAGTATAGGTACTCGTTAGAGAACGAGGGCACTGAGCATGACCACCTCAAGCAGTCATGGGGAAGTCTACCTTCTTGTTGATGATAGGCTCGAACCTACAGTGGAGTATCTGGTTCTTTGATCTGAGGTGCATCAACAGTTCATCTCGAGGGTGTTATAGTTTGACTACACTATAACTAGGTCTCCTAGCCATTCGGAATCCTGAGGTGTATGTTGGCTATAGCAAGTTCATTGTAGGAATTGGATTGCACCAATAGAAGATCTATCTACCTTGGTAGATGAGGAGCAGCCCTATGATGATCATGAGAATCTAGTCCATAAACCCTTGGTCATGGCAGAGTGAAATAATAGAAGAGTTTCTATTAAGGTTTTTCACATTAGACTTGAATCGAATGATTAATTCATATGATGAAATTAGGGTTTGATGAGATCACCTAAATCCTAGTCCGATTGGGGCTTAAGATAGAGGAACTTAATCACACAGATAACTATACCAAGAGGTTCATTTTCAGTTCTAATAGATTGCCACCATATGTTGCTAGGTGTCATTGGTGGATTTTGGGAGCAATTAGAATGATATGGATGATCGATCATACTAGTTGTCTGAATCAGAAAAGTTCTGATCCATTGAAAGGTATTTTGATGATGTCGATGATGGAGATCGTGACGTATCCCATTACCATACGAAACTGAATCTAACTAGATCACACAAATAATGGTTTGAATTTGGATATTATTAATTGGACTAACCCAGTTCAATTGATTTGAATAAGATTCAATTAGATTCAAGGAAATTATGCTAGCACATGATTAAGCCTAATGTTCGCCTTCAACAATCATTAAAGCTTGTCTCGATTGAGCCAAATGTGTTTGAGCTCACTCAGAAACCTTTACTTGGTCTGACCGAAGCTTGTCCAAGTCAGAAAAGGGTTGTCTTAATTTATGAAATAAATTTGAGACAACCTTACCATTTTTCATCACCTACTAAATCTTGTCTTTTGACTTTGGTCAAATATTGACTTTTGACACTTAGACATCTGCCCATGTGTCATGCACCCATAAGAAAGAACCTGAGGGTTTGTCCCCCTACTAAAAAGTAGAAAGGAAGGGGGTGCATACCTAGGGAGGTGTGCACCCCATGAGGATCATGCCTAGAGTCCCATATAGATGGAACTCCAGATTGCTTCATGCTTTCAACATAGGTGGCGCCAAAGAGAGTCCTGTTTGACCAGCTTTGGCACCACCTAAGGTGGTTTATGAGGAACTCTAATATGATTTGATCAGATGATGTCATTCCATCAATCAGATTTAGATCTAGTTGCACAAAGAGCTATAATTAGCCAGGATGATGTGGCACTGCATGGTGCAGTAGGGTCTATATAAACCCTATCCGCGCCTAGAATTATGAGTTTCTACCCTTTGCCCATGCCACAATGCTTCTCTCCCTACCTCTCCATGCCACCTTCTGATCCTCTCTCTCCTATCCATATCCAAGAGTTTTTGGGCTTGAGTTTGGTGCAATCCAAGGAAGAGAAAGGCAACAAGAAAGGAAGAAGGCAGCACTGCTGCAAGAGACAATGACTGATCTTCAAAAGCCATTTTGAAGATCTTCAAGATCAGATCCAAATCTAATTTTTGGAGCATAGATTGAGAAGGAGAAGATCTCTAGATTCTGCTCGAGTGGATATCAGTAGAGGCGAGGCTCTTGCGTGGCTACATCTAGAACCTCAAGCAAACATCAGGATCATCATAGGGTAATAGGATTACCCACAACAAAGGTTTGATTAAATTAGATTTAATTTTATTTTATTTCTATCAAATAAATAAGATTAGATTTGAAGAGTCTTAGATCTAATTTAGATCTAAGAAATTTTTTTTTTGAAATATCTCTCTTGATCCAATCAGATCTGAACGAACCTAACCCAGAAAATAGGGTTTTTCCTTCAACTGGTATCAGAGCCAGGTTGCATAATTCATTAGATTTAATTTTATTTTAATTTTAATTTGATAATTAGATGATTTTAGATGTTATATGAGATATGATTAGATCTAAAATTAAAAAATTAAAATTAAATAATTTAGATCTAAGATGTATGAGATGCATGATTAGACTAGGAATAGAATTGTTCTATGTGTAGTCCAACATGATCATAATTTTAATTTAATTAATTATAATTTTTAGATCTATTTAATTATTATTTTTTGATTTTATAAATATTATAATTAGATCTAAAAAATAAAAAATAAATTTATTTAATTTTACTCATATGAGATATGATTGATGCATGTTTAGATTAGTTGTAGAATAGATCTACAAAGTTATCTTGAATAAATTTAATTTGACATGATCAAATTTAAATTTTATTTTTTAGATATTTATGAGATAATTTAGATCTAAAAATATGCATGATATGATACATGAGATGTATGCAAAACATATTTTTAAGTTAGATCAATTTTTGTATGTGATATATGATGTAGATCTAACTAATTTTGTTGATTCATCATGTTTCTGATCAAGGCGTTCCCCTTGGCCATCCGATCATAAGAATAAAGAAGAAATTAAAGATCCTCTCCTCCCATTCGATGGGGTGTTCTTATGATGTGTAGGGGTGCTGCGCGTTCGTCCTTAATCAGAAATCAAAAAACTTATTTTCTGTAAAACCCTAGATCCTAAAATCTTAGGATTTTATGTACATATTTTATTTATAAACCCTAAACTTAATTAAGAATTAAGATTATGAAATATATTAGGTCTAAAATTAAAAATTTTTAGATCTAAGATATATTCATAAAATTGAGTTTGGGCTTGGGTAGCTCAATTAGGTCTAGCGATTGATCAAACCGAATCAAGAGTCGGTTAGATGGGATCAAGAGTGCTTAAATTAACTAATCTAATAGGATTAAGTCTAGGTCAAAGTCGAGTCATATGAGTGATCGATCAAGTTAAGACCTAATTAGGCTTAGTGGTTAGAGTCTAGATTGTAGGCTAATCCGATTGGTTCTGGCTCAATAATTTGGTGTCTAAGATAAGTTTGGCAGATATGATCGACTGATTTTTAATTGAAAGCTACTTGACTCGAATATGTGCTTGTCGAGTTAATGGCATATCCCTTCCATCGGTCTTACTTATTTGGCCATATTTGTCAGCTCAGTCCTGATCTAAGGTGGCTAATAATTCTAGCTAACCTATGCCACTAGGTTAGTCATAATGGTTATGGCTATGTCAAGTCAAGTTTAAAGAGACCTAAATCAAATCTTCCTAAGAAAAGATTAATTCTAAGATCTTCCACCATTGTAGATATGAAGGCCCTTCTCGAGGTTGATTGTTCTCGGCTAGTCATAGTGGTTCAGTTGGATCGAAAAGACACAACCATATCTATTAGGCATTGGATGCTACGGACTGGAGGATGGATTGGGCTCAATATTTTGGACATGGTGAGAGACCCAATTAGGAATCTAATCTGTGCAAATGATGGATCTGACTTAACTAAGGAGTAGATCAATATTTCGGGCATGGTGAGATTCATGAATTAGAGATCAAGCCTGGGTGCACCATGATTAGAGAATCATTGGATAAGAGTTGTTCACTCATTGGCTAATTCATCACCAATAATTGTTAGGTGAGGTGATGAGTCAGTTGGTGGGACTGCACCACCCACTAAAAATCATTAATTATGAAGATTTTTGCTTCTCTACTAAGGAAGTGTAGAGATCCAAAAAAAATAATGGGAGCTAATTTATTTAAAAATTAGACCCCTAAATAAATTGGTCAAGTCTTAATTACAAAATCTAACTAGAAATTTTGACTCTCTATAGGAAAAAAAATGTCTGCATCTAACCCACTAGCTCGTATCCTAGACACCAATGGACTGACTAGATCCAATTATAAGGATTGGCTTCAAAACTTTAAAATTATTTTGGGTTTCGAGAAGTTAACGCATGTATTGAACCAGAATTCTCCCACCTTATCAGCCCGTCCGTTCGTTGAATAGAGAGCATCTCTTAACAAATGGATAGATGAAGATAACTAGGTCAGATACTATATGTTGGGCTCAATGTCTGATGAGCTTCAGTGCCAACAAAAAGATATCAAGACTGTCTGTCAAATGTTGGATCACCTGCAAGAGTTGTTTGGTGAACAGAGTCATGTAGCTAAATATCAGATCACTAAACGACTATTTAAGACCAAAATGCATGATGGATAGTCAGTCCAAGATCATTGTCTGATGATGATTAAGAATTTGAAAGAGCATGAGAAGCTCAGAGTAAAGTTAAATCAGGATCTACATAATGATATAATTCTGCAATCCTTGATTGATGCATATGGGCAGTTCATCATGAACTACCATATGCATAAACTTCAGAATACTCTGGTTGAACTTATGAATATGCTAGTTACTGTTGAGCTTTCTATGAAAGATTCTAAAGGCTCAGTACTTGCTATGGAATCGACTTCTTCTAAGAGAAAGTCTTTTAGAAAGAAGAAGAAGTCTATGAAAAGGCAGAAGGTGGAAGGTGGAAACAAAAAGAAGGCAGAGCTGAAAAAGAAGGTTGTTGACATAGAAAAATATTTTCATTATAATATTGATGACCACTGAAAGCAGAATTGCCCTACATACCTGGCCATCCTAGAGAATAAGAAGGAGATAGGTCCTTCTAGAGGTATGCTCATTATTGAATCTAATCTTACGATTTCTTCTGCATCCAGTTGGATGCTTGACTCTAGTTCTAGTGCTCATTTGTGCACTTCCATGTAGGATCTTGAGAATAGCAGGAGGCTGAGGGATGGTGAGATGATTCTATGCATTAAAAATGGAGCAAGGGTTGCTGCTGTGGCTGTAGAAACCTACCCTCTTCAACTACCGTCTGGCTTAGATTTAGTACTTAGGGATTGTTATTATGTGTCTACCGCAAGTAGAAATTTGATTTCTATTTCATGTTTAGCATAAGAAGGCTATGTAATTAGTTTTCTTAAGGACCATTGTAATATTCTTTATGAAAGAAATAAAATTACAAGTGGTATTCTCATTAACGATCTCAATCAGTTACATATTGATGTATCTATCTTTAATATCGAGCAAAATATGAATGCTGTAAAATGACCCAAGGATAGTCCAAACGATAGGTATCTATGGCACCTAAGGCAAGGTCATATAGTAGAAGATAGGATTAACAAATTGGAGAAAATTGGACTATTGAGTCCATTGACTTTCGAGTCATATCCAATTTATGAATCACGTCTTCATGGCAAAATGACTATGCTCCCCTTTGTAGGATATGGGGAAAGGGCCACGGATCTACTAGCCCTAGTACATAGTAATGTGTGCGACCCATTTGATGTACCGACTAGAGGCAACTTTGATTACTTTATAATCTTTATTGATGATTTATCTCAGTATGGGTACGTGTATCTTATGAGACACAAGTCTGAAGTCTTTGAAAAGTTCAAGGAATTCAGATATAAAGTCACAAAGCAAACTAAAAAATCCATTAAGATTCTTCGATCAGATCGAGGAGGTGAATACCTTAGTCGAAAATTTTTGGACTATCTCAAGCAAAATGGCATAGTCTCTCAATGGACTCCACCTGGAACACCTCAACTCAATGGGGTTTTAGAATGGAGAAATCGGATCCTATTAGATATTGTCCGATCCATGATGAGCTTCATAGACCTTCCTGATTTTCTTTGGGGACATAGTCTGTTAACCGCTATATATTTACTGAATAGGATTTTCTCTAAAATCATTCCTACCACACCGTATGAGATATGGCATGGTAAGAAACCAAGTTTGAGTCATCTCAGAATTTGGGGTTGTTCGGCTCATGTCAAAAGACAACAAGCGGATAAGTTAGACTATAGATCCTTTAGAGCTCGATTTATAGGATGTCCTAAAGAATCATTAGGATATTATTTCTACATTCTAAAAGATCATAATGTGATTGTGAGTCGGCATGCCATTTTTCTTGAAAAGTAGTTTATTCAAGATTGCGGCATTGGAAGGCAAAATAAGCTAGAGGAGAAAGTCTCACAAGAGCAATGAGCTAAGGATCCCATGGAACCAAATCAGATTGAGCCAATACAATTACTACCTCCTCCACCTCATAGATTGGAAAGAATTTTCCATCCCCCTGAGAGGTACTTAGATACTATTTCAGAGAAAGTAGAGGAAATATTCCTCATAGATAATGGGGTTCATGGTGATCCCAAAATCTATGACGACACGATATCAAATATCGACTCCAAAAAAAGGTTAGAGGCAATAAAGTCAGAAATTGACTCGATGAACTCAAACCAAGTCTAAAGCTTGGTAGATCCACCAGAAAGTATGGTACCTATTGGATGTAAATAGATCTACAAGAGAAAGATTGGTGCAAATGGAAATGTAGAGACATTCAAAGCTAGATTAGTGGCAAAAGATTATAGTAAGCGTGAAGGCATTAACTATCAGGATACCATTTTGCCAGTAGCTATGCTAAAATCCATTCGCACATTGCTTGCTGTTGCAGCTTATTTCGATTATGAAATATGGCAAATGGATGTGAAAATGGCATTCCTAAATGGATACCTTAAGGAAGATATCTATATGGAACAGCCACTAGGTTTCACATCCAGTGATGCTGATCACAAAGTATGCAAGCTGCAAAGGTCCATATATGGACTTAAGTAAGCATCTCGGAGCTGGAATACTCATTTTAATGATGTGATCAAATTATTTGATTTCATCAAAAATGAGGAAGAACCATGTATTTTCAAAAAAATTAGTGGGAGCGCTATTGTCTTCCTTGTACTGTACGTGGATGATATCCTCCTTATTGGGAATGATATTTCATGTTGACTATAGTTAAAATGTGGTTATCTAAAAAATTCTCCATGAAAGACCTAGGAGAAGCATCTTTCATTCTAGGAATCAAAGTCTATAGAGATAGACTGAATGGGATGCTAGGTCTTTCACAGTAGATGTACATAGAGGAAGTGTTAAAAAGGTTTAGCATGGAAAACTCCAAGAGGGGATTGGTACCCTTCAAACATGGCATTCATCTCTTCAATAAAATGTGTCCCAACACACTAGAGGGGATTGAACGCATGAGCAAGATCCTTTATACTTCAGCAGTAGGGAGCCTTATGTATGTCATATTATGTACGCGACCTGATATAGCCCATGTTGTGAGTGTCATGAGCAGATATCAATCGAATCTAGGTGAAGAACACTGGACTTTTGTAAAATATATTCTTATGTACTTGAGAAGAACTAAGGATATATTATTGGTTTTTGATAATGCAGAACTCCAAGTCCAGGGGTATACAGACTCGGATTTTATGTCCGATATAAATGATCGAAAATCGACATTTAGGAGTTTGTTTATATGTAATAGTGGTGCTATTAGTTAGAAGAGTTCCAAGCAGACAGTGATAGTAGATTCCACCATTAAAGCAGAATACATCGTTGCATCAGAAGCTATGAAGGAGGCATTCTGGTATAAGAAATTTGCCGCAGAGATTGGAGTGATGCCATCGGATGTCATTCCTCTGTACTGCGACAACAATGATACCATAGCCCTTACTAAGGAGTCGAGGTCTCATCAGAAATTCAAGCACATCGAGCAGCGATATCACCTCATCCGTGATTACCTCGAGAAAGGTTATGTCGAGGTTAAGAGAGTCGACTCCGCATACAATGTGGCAGACCCACTCATAAAGTCGTTGGGCCAGCAGAAGATGTAAACCTACCTTGAGAAGATGGGACTTAGATTTGTAGCCAATTAGCTTTAGGTCAAGTGGGAGTTTATTAGATATGTGTGCCCTAGTAGCCAAAATTGGTTGACACTTATAATACATATCTAAGAGCAAAATTATAATTTTGATTATAAATAATAAAATGAGTTATTTTATATCATAATATGTATTTGAGAGTGTTTGTGATACATCCCTTGAGTTAATGGTAGTGATGGTTTATATTTTCAAGAGTTGAAAATTTAAGATATGAATTTTCATTATTAATTCATAAAATGCTCTCGACCGTAGGATCATCATGAGGATGGTGATTGATCTAGAAGGTTGGTGTATGATCGCTTCTTTAGGATAGATGAGTCTTGAGTCTGTGGTATAGAGACACCAGAGCGAGAGTATAGGTACTCGTTAGAGAACGAGGGCACTGAGCGTGACCACCTCGAGCAGTCATATGGAAGTCTACCTTCTCATCGATGACTGACTCGAAGCTATAATAGTGTGTCTGGTTCTTTGACTTGAGGTGCATCGACAGTTCACCTTAAGGGTGTTATAGTTAACTATACCATAACTCGATCTCCTAGTCATTCGAAACCCTGAGGTGTATGTTGGCTATAGCATGTTCATTACAGAAATTGGATTGCACCAATAGGAGATCTATCTACCTCGGTAGATGAGTCGAAGCCCTATGATGATCATGAGAATTAAGTCCATAAGTCCATGGCCATGACAGAGTGAAATAATAAAAAGAGTTTCTATTAAGGTTTTTCACATTAGACTTGAATCGAATGATTAATTCATATGATGAAAATTAGGGTTTGACGAGATCACCTTAACCCTATCCTATCGGGGCTTAAGATAGAGGAACATAATCACACAGGTAACTTCACCAAGAGGTGCATTTTCAATTCTGATGGGTTGCCACCATATGCAGCTAGGTGTCATTGGCAGATTTTGTGAGCAATTAGAATGATATGGATGATCGATCAAACTAGTTGTCTGAATCAGAAATGTTTTGATCCATCGAAAGGTATTTCGATGATGTCGATGATAGAGATCATGATGTATCTCATTACCATACAAAACTAAATGTAACTGGATCATACAAACAATGGTTTGGATCTAGATATCATCAATTAGACTAATCCAGTTTAATTGATTTGAATAAGATTCAATTAGATTCAAGAAAATCATGCTAGCACACAATTGAGCCTAATGTTCTTCTTCAACAATCATTAAAGCTTGTCTTGACTGAGCCAAATGTGTTTAGGATCACTCAGGAATCTTTATTTGGTCTGACTGGAGCTTGTCCAAGTCAGAAAAGGATTGTCTTAATTTATAAGATAAATTTGTAATAACATCTGCCATTTTTCATCACTTGCTAAATCTTGTCTTTTGACTTTGGTCAAATATTGACCTTTGACACTTAAACATCTACCGATGTGTCTTGCACCTATAGGAGAGAACATGAGGGTTTGTCCCCCTGCTAAAAAGTAGAAAGGGAGGGGGTGCACGCCTAAGGAGGCATGCACCCCATGAGGATCACGCCTGGAGTCCCATACAGATGAGACTCCAGGTTGCTTCATGGTTTCAACTTAGGTGGCGCCAAAGAGTCCAGTTTGATCAGTCTTGGTGCCACCTAAGGAGATTTATGAGGGACTCTAATTTATTGGATTAGATGATGTCATCTCATTAATCAGATTTAGATCTAATTGCATAAAGAGCCATGATTGGTTGGGATGATGTGGCACTGCATGGTGCAGTAGGATCTATATAAACCTTATCTACGCCTAGAATTATGAGTTTCTACCCTTTGCCCATGCCACAAGGCTTCTCTCCCTCCCTCTCCATGCCACCTTCAGGTCCTCTCTCTCCTATCCACGTCCAAGAGTTTTTGGGCTTGAGTTTGGTGCAATCTGAGCAAGAGAAAGCCGACAAGAAAGGAAGAAGATAGCATTGCTGCAAGAGATAATGGCTGATCTTCAAAAGCCATTTTGAAGACCTTCAAGATTAGATCTAGAACTAATTTTTGGAGCACAGATTGAGAAGGAGAAGATCTCCAGATCCTACCTATGTGGATACTGGTAGAGATCAGATGCTTGCGTGGCTACATCCAGAACCTCAGGCAAACATCGGGATCATCATAGGATAATAGGATTAGCCATAACAAAGGTATGATTAAATTAGATTTAATTTTATTTTATTTCTATCAGATCAATAAGATCAAATTTGAAGAGTCTGATTTCTAATTTGAATCTAAGAGAAAATTTTTTTGAAATATCCCTCTTGATCCAATCAGATCTGAACGAACCTGACTTAGAAAATAGGATTTTTCTCTTCACTTAGACACTAATCAATTTATCAATTTTGATTTGGTCTGCCTAAAGACTCTGGCTCAACCACTGATCCACAATCAGGTCCATTTGTTAGATGCATGGACAATGATCAATTATAACTATTGGATTGATCTATAACAAAGAAATGATATAATCCTTATTAACTATTATTAGGTTTGATCAATTTCTTAACTTAGTTCATATTTATTCTAAATCTAGGTCCAACCCAATTAATGACTTGATCAAAGCTAACCCATAACTCTTTATCCTATGATTTATGAAATTGTCTTAGGATCTTCAAATCATAAACCTAGATCCTAAATAATCACTTAATTCTTAATTAAGTTCAAGGCTGATGGTTTGGGGTTTGGATCCTCAGAACTAGTTTCTGATTTCAACTTTTGAAATATTTTCAAGATGTAAATAGTTTACATTGAATCAAATTCAATTCATGATTTTAGATCTAATTTATTTTAATTTTTAGATCATGTCCTAGAATTTTGAATCTAGGATTTCATAGAAAGTAAGTTTGCAATTTAAATTCCATAAGGCATTTATGTCATACAAACACATTCTAGATTCAAAAATCAAAATATACATGTCAAGCAAACTAGATCTAAATATGAAATATATCATATGGATCTTATCTAAATGATCCAAATCTGATCATAAAGCAATTAATCTTAAATTTAAAATTTAAAAATAAATCATCAATTATTTTAGATCTCATCTAACATATTTATAATTTAGATATCTCAGATCAGCACTTACTAGGATAATCTATCTACTATAAGGGATAAACCTTATAGCAAGACAATCTTATAATCACTATGTATGATCCGATATTATTTAGATTTAATCTAAATAGTCAATAATAGATCAAATATCTAATTAATTTTTATATTTAAAATTAAAAATTAAATTACAAAACTACTTAGATCATATCTAACTTTTTCATGATTTAGATCTACAGACCAGCACATACTAGGATAACCTTTTCATTATAAGGGGTTAACCTTACAACAGGATAACCTTATGATCAATATGTGTGATCTTTAGTTTTATTTTTAGATTTATTTTAAAGCATGCATGATTATGTCATAAAAGAACTTAAAGCTTTGATACCATTGTTGGAAAACTATGTAGAATTTCATGCATATATTTTAAAACTTTTTTAAAATCAGATGCAGCAAAACACATAAATTAAATTATTTAATCTATTTATGCATGTGATTTAATCACTAAATCCTACATCTAGGATCTATGATAAGTCAAGATGCAATCATAAATCTAAAAACAAAATAGGTTGGTATTGATCATATCAATACCTTAAATCTAGAATACTTCTAGAAACCCTAGATCATATCTAGGTCAATAAAGAGATCAGATCTCTTACCTTTGCATGGGTTGAGAATACCATAATTGAAATATGATGTTGTCCTTTATTGCTTGGAGCTGTACAGCGCATCCAGCCTCTACAAGTTGTCCATATGAAGTTGTTACTTTGATTGGAGGTTCGTTGAACGAAGATCCACTTGTAGTACTAGCTTATTATAGATCTCTCCTGATGGTCGATCTGTAAAAATATTTCAGATCTCTTGGACCCTCCAAGAGATGAAGAAAAAGGAGGATGAAGGGAGAAGACCAACTTTTGGATCTCCTAAAAATAGAAAAAAAAGCTTGAAGAAAAATATTTAATAGAAGACCTTTCTTCTCTTTTAGGACATCAGCCATTGATGTTCTGAATGCATCTCCATGCTAGGATAAGAGGAGGATCTTTTCCACTAGAATTTTCATGCCCTCTTTTTCTTTTCTCTATGATTTTTCCCATGGAAAATTCATGCAAAACATAGACAAGAAAAAGTTCTCAAGGTGAACCTAAGAGAAGACCTTCTTCTCTTCTTCTCCTTATCTCAATAGGACAAGATCCATATCATGTCCAAAATAAAGCAACTCCCCCAAGAAGCTAGTGAAGGGAAATCCTGATTTCTCGGACTAGGTTCGTTCAGATCTGATCAAATCAAGAGATATATTTCAAAAATTTTTTCTTCGATCTAGATCAGATCTAAGATATTTTAGATCTGATTATTATTATTTTAGAAATTAAAATAAAATTAGATAAATTAAATCAAATTTAATTTACCTTGATATGGGTAATCCTATTATCCGTTGATGATCCTGTTTGCAGTGGAAGGTTCTGGATCTAGCCACATAAGTGCCTAGCCTCTATCGGTATCCACTCGGGCTAGATCTGGAGATCCTATTCTTCTCTATCACATCTCCAAAAATCAGATCTAGATCTGATCTGGAGGATCTTCAAAACTCTTTTCGAAGATCAACAGTCGTCCTTTGCAGCAGTGCAGCCTTCTAGCTTTCAGTCGCCTTTCTTTGATCTGGATCGCACCAACCAAGGTCCAAAACCCTTTTGGACGTGGAGAGGAGAGGGAGAAGATGCTTTGGCATGGAGGAGGAGAGGAGAAAAGGCCTTGGGGCATGGGGAACTCAATTGCTTTTAATTACACTTTGAGTTGGGTGCAGGGTCTTATTTATAGACTGTCTGTGATCCAACTCCTCTTCTTCCAACCAATCACAACCCTTTGTGAAATCAGATCTAAATCTGATTGGTGGAAATAGAGTCCCCTGGATTCCTCCTTAGAGGGTGCCTAAGACCAGTCAAAGTTGGTTCTTAGGAGAACTCTAATTGGAATCCAAAAAGGAGATGGAGTCCCTGTCCAACAGGGACTCCTAGGCGCCTCCAACTTGGGCACACGCCTAGGGTGGCGTGCGCCCTCCTCCTTGCCAGGTTCTGGCAGGGGGACAGGCCCCCACCAGCTCTCCAATAGGTGCATGACATGTGGTCAAAAGTCAAAGTGTCAATGGTCAACATTTGACCAGTCAAAGGTAGACTTTTGACCAAAGTCAAAGAACAAGAAATGGCAGGTGACCAAAAATGGCAGGTAATGTCTTACAAAATAAGACAACCTTTTCTGACTTGGACAACCTCCAGTCAGACCATATGAAGGCCTCTGTTTGAGCACAAACTCCTTTGGCTCAGTCAGGACAACTTATTTATGATAGCAAAAGAAGAACGTTAGGTTCAATCGAGTGCTAGCACGATTTCCTTGAACCTAATTGAATCTCATTCAGATCAATTGAACTAGATCAGTTCAATTGATGATCACCAGATTCAAACCCTTGTTTGTGTGACCCAGTTAGGTTCAGTTCTGTATGGTAATGGGATATGTCATGATCTCTATCATCGACATCATCGAAACTCCTTTCGATGGATCAGAACTCTTCTGATTCGAACAGCTAGAATGATCGATCATCTAAATCATTCTAATTGCTCCCAAAATCCACCAGTGACACCTAGCAGTATATGGTGGCAACCCATCAGAGCTGAATGCGAACCTCTTGGTGCAGCTACCTGTGTGATTAAGTTCTTCTATCTTGAGCCCCGATCAGATTAGGGTTAAGGTGAACTCGTCAAACCCTAGTCTCTGTCATATGATGTAATCATTCGATTCGAGTCCAATGTGAAAATCTAAATAGAAACTCTTTCTATTATTTCACTCTGCCATGGCCATGGGCTTCTGGACTTGATTCTCATGATCATCATAGGGCTGCTCCTCTACCACCGAGGTAGATAGATTCCATCTTGATGCAATCCAGTTCCTACAATGAACATGCTATAGCCAACATACACCTCAGGGTTCCATATGGCTAGGAGACCGAGTAATGGTGTAGTCAAACTATAACACCCTCAAGGTGAACTGCCGATGCATCTCAGGTCAAAGAACCAGACACACTACTGCAGCATCGAGTCAGTCATTGACGAGAAGGTAGACTCCCTAATGACTACTCGAGGTGGTCACGCTCAGTGCCCTCGTTCTCTAACGAGTACCTGTACTCTCGCTCCGGTGTCTCCACACCGTAGACTCAAGACTCATCTACTAAAGAGAAGCGATTGTACACCAACCTTCCGGATCAATCACCATCCTCGTGATGATCCTATGGTCGGGAGCAATTTTATGAGTTAATAATGATTATTCATGTCTTAAATTTTCAACTCTTGAAAATATGAATTATCATTACCATTAACTCAAAGGATGTATCACAGACACTAAATACACATATGTGATAGAAAATAACCCATTTATTGATTTTAGTCAAAATTATAATTTTGCCCCTAGAAGTGTATTACAAGTGTCAGCCAATTCTGGCTTCTAACAATCTCCCACTTGTCCTAAAGCCAATTGGCTACAAGTCTAAGTCCCATCTTCTCAAGGTGGGCTTCGATCTTCTGCTGGCCCAACGGCTTTGTAAGTGGGTCTGCCACATTATCTGTGGAGTTGACTCTCTTGACCTCGACGTAACCCTTCTCGAGGTAATCGCGGATGAGATGGTATCGCCGCTCAATGTGCTTGGATTTCTGGTGAGACCTCGGCTCCTTAGCAAGGGCTATGGCGCCATTGTTGTCGCAGTATAGAGGAATGGCATCTGATGGCATTACTCCAATTTCTGCAGCAAACTTCTTGTACCAGAATGCTTCCTTTGCAGCCTCTGATGCAGCGATATATTCTGCTTCCATGGTGGAATCTGCTATCACAGTTTGCTTGGAACTC
The DNA here is from genome assembly GCA_006176705.1 of Cocos nucifera. Classification (NCBI taxonomy): domain Eukaryota; kingdom Viridiplantae; phylum Streptophyta; class Magnoliopsida; order Arecales; family Arecaceae; genus Cocos; species Cocos nucifera. The sequence goes on along the minus strand of QRFJ01003447.1, from coordinate 12,747 downwards.
TTCCAGCTGACAGCACCACCATTGCACACAAACAGACTGCCAGATGTCGACTTTCGATCATCTATATCGGACATGAAATCCGAGTCTGTGTATCCCTGGACTTGGAGTTCTCCATTACCAAAGACCAACATCATATCCTTAGTTCTTCTCAAGTACTTAAGGATACATTTCACAGAAGTCCAGTGTTCTTCACCTGGATTTGACTGATATCTGCTTGTGACACTCACAGCATGGGCTATATCAGGTCGTGTACATAGCATGGCATACATGAGGCTCCCTATTGCAGAAGCATAAGGGATCTTGCTCATGCGTTCTATTTCCTCAGGTGTGCTGGGGCACATCTTCTTGGAAAGATGAATACCATGTCTGAAGGGTATTAATCCCCTCTTAGAGTTTTCCATACTAAACCTCTTTAGTACTTCCTCTATGTACATCTTCTGTGAAAGTCCTAGCATCCTATTCGGTCTATCCCTATAGACCTTAATTCCTAGAATAAAGGATGCTTCACCTAGGTCTTTCATGGAGAATTCCTTGGACAACCACATTTTGACTGATGTCAACATGGGAATATCATTCCCAATAAGGAGGATGTCATCCACGTACAATACGAGGAAGACAACAGCGCTCCCACTGACCCTTTTTGAAAACACATGGTTCCTCTTCATTTTTGATGAAACCAAACTTTTTGATCACATCATTGAAACGAGTGTTCCAGCTCCGAGATGCTTGCTTAAGTCCATATATGGACCTTTGCAGCTTGCAAACCTTGTGATCAGTATCACTGGATGTGAAACCTAGCGGCTGTTCCATATAGATATCTTCCTCAAGATATCCATTTAGGAATGCCGTTTTCACGTCCATTTGCCATATTTCATAATCGAAATAGGCTGCAACAGCAAGCAATGTGCGGATGGATTTTAGCATAGCTACTGGGGAAAAGGTATCCTGATAGTCAATGCCTTCGCGTTGACTATAACCTTTTGCCACCTAGTCTAGCCTTGAATGTCTCCACATTCCCATCTGCACCAATCTTTCTCTTGAAGATCCATTTACACCCAATAGGTACTATACCTTCTGGTGGATCTACCAAGGTCCAGACTTGGTTTGAGTGCATCGAGTCAATTTCTGACTGCATTGCCTCTAGCCATTTCTCGGAGTCGATATCTGATATCGCCTCGTTGTAGGTTTTGGGATCATCACCATGAGCACCATTACCTACGAGGAACATTTTCTCTACATCCTCTGAAATAATACCTAAGTATCTTTCAGGGGGATGGAAACTCTTTTCCGATCTACGAGGTGGAGGAGGTAGTGTTCTTATTGGCTCAACCTGATTTGGTTCCACTTGGTCCTTAGCTCGTTTCCACTTGTGAGACTTTCTCATCAAGCTTGATCTGCTTTTCCAATGCCGCTATCTTGAATAAACTATTTTTCAAGAAAGATGGCATGTCGACTCACAATCACATTGTGGTCTTCTGGAATGTAGAAATAGTATCCTAATGACTCTTTAGGATATCCTATGAATCGAGCTCTGAAGGACCTAAACTCTAACTTGTCCGCTTGTTGTCTTTTGACATGAGCCGGACAACCCCAAATTCTGAGATGACTCAGACTTGGTTTCTTACCGTGCCATATCTCATACGGTGTGGTAGGAACGGATTTTAGAGGGAACCCTATTCAGTAGATAGATTGAAGTTAACAATGAGTGTCCCCAAAGAAAATCAGGGAGGTCTGTGAAGCTCATCATGGATCGAACCATATCCAATAGAGTCCGATTTCTCCATTCTGAAACCCCGTTGAGTTGAGGTGTTCCTGGTGGAGTCCATTGAGAGACTATGCCATTTTTCCTTTAGATAGTCTAGGAATTCCCGGCTAAGGTATTCACCTCCTCGATCTGATCGAAGAACCTTAATGGGTTTTCCAGTTTGTTTTTCTACTTCATGTCTGAATTCTTTGAACTTTTCAAAAGCTTCAGACTTGTGTCTCATAAGATACACATACCCATACCTAGACAGATCATCGGTAAAGGTAATGAAGTAGACAAAATTGCCTCTAGCCGGCACATCAAATGGGCCGCACACATCAGTATGTACTAGGGCAAGGAGATCTGTGGCCCTCTCCCCATGTCCAACAAAAGGGAGTTTAGTCATTTTGCCTTGAAGACAAGATTCACAAGTTGGATATGACTCGAAAGTCAATGGACTCAATAGCCCATTTTTCTCCAATTTGTTGATCCTATCTTCTGCTATATGACCTAATCTCAGGTGCCATAGATATCTGTCGTTTGGACTATCCCTAGGTCGTTTGGCATTCACGTTTTGCTCGATAGTTAAAATAGGTACATCAATATGTAGCTGATAAAGACCATTAATAAGGAAACCATTTGCAATTTTATTTCTTTCATAAAGAATGTTACAATGGTCCTTAAAGAAGGTGATCACATAACCTTCTTGTGCTAAGCATGAAACAGAAATCAAATTCCTGCTAGCTGCAGGCACAAAATAACAGTCTTTCAAAACTAAGTCTAAACCAGATGGTAATCGAAGAGGGTATGTTCCCATGGCTACTGCAGCAACTCTTGCTCCATTTGCGTAGGATCATGTCTCCATCCCTCAGCCTCCTGCTATCCTCAAGACCCTGCATAGAAGTGCACAGATGAGCACTAGAACCAGAGTCAAGCACCCAACTGGATGCAGAAGAAACCGTAAGGTTAGACTCAATAACGAGCATACCTCCAGAAGGACCTTCCTTCTTGTTCTTCAGGGTGGCCAGGTAAGTAGGGCAGTTCCGCTTCCAATGGCCGTCGCTGTTGCAATGGAAACACTTTCCTTTGACATCGGCCTTTTTCTTCGGCTCTGCCTTCTTCTTCTTTGATCCTTCCACCTTTTGCTTTTTCACAGACTTCTTTTTCTTTCCATAAGACTTTCTTTTGGAAGAAGTCCGTTCCATAGCAAGAACTGAGCCTTTAGAACCTTTCATAGAAAGCTCAGCGGTAACCAGCATATTCATTAATTCGGCCAAGAAATTCTGAAGTTTATGCATGTGGTAATTCATGATGAATTGCCCATATGCATCAGTCAAGGATTGCAGAATAATATCGTTCTGCAGGTCCAAGTCCAACTTCACACCGAGCTTCTCAAGCTCTTCCATGTCCTTGATCATTGTCAGACAGTGATCTTGGACTGACTGCCCATCACGCATCTTAGCCTTAAAAAGTCATTTTCGTGACTTGATATTTGGCTGCGCGACTCTGTTCACCAAACATCTCCTGCAGGTGAGCCAACATTTGGCGAGCAGTCCTCGATATCCTTCATGTTGGCGCTGGAGCTCATCAGACATCGAGCCCAACATGTAATATCTGGCCTTATTATCTTCGTCTATCCATTTTTTCCAGAGACGCTCTCTGTTCAACAGATGGACGGGCTGGTAAGGTGGGAGGGTCCTGGTCCAAAACATGGGTTAACTTCTCAAGAACCCAAAATAATTTTGTAGTTCCTGAGCCAATCTTTATAATTGGGTCCGGTCAGTCTATGTGTGTCCAGGATACGTGCCAATGGGTTGGACGCAGACATTTTCCTGTAGAGAGTCAAAGATTCTAGTTAGATACTGTAATTTTGACTTGACCAATTTATTTAGGGATTTTATTTTTAAACAAATTAGCTCCCACTATTTTCTCGGATCCCTACACTCCCTCTGTAGAGATGCAAAAATCTCCATGATTAATGATTTCTAGTGGGTGGTGCGGTCTCACCAACTGACTCATCACCTCACCTAACAGTTATTGGTGATGGGTTAGCCAATGAGTGAACAACTCTTGTTCAATGATTCTCTAATCATGGTGCACCCAAACTTGGTCTCTAATTCATGAATCTCACCGTATCCAAAATATTGATCCACTCCTTAGTTAAGTCAGACCCACCATTTGCATAGACTGGGTTCCTAATTGAGTCTCTCACCGTATCCAAAATATTGAGCCCAACTCATCCTCCAGCCCATAGCATCCAATGCCTAATAGACATGGTTGCATCTTCCCGGTGCAACTGAGCCACTGTATCCAGCCGAGAACAATCAACCCCGGGAAGGGCCCGCACATCTACAATGGTGGAAGACCTCAGACTTAATCTTTTCTTAGGGAGAATTGATTCAGGTCTCATTAAACTAGACTTGGCTTAGTCATAACAATTATGACTAACCTAGTGGCATGGGTTAGCTCGGATTATTGACCACCTCAGATCAGAACTGTGTCAACAGATATGGCCAGGTAAGTGAGACCGGTGGAAGGAATATGCCATTAACTCGTACAAGAATGCATTCAGGTCGAGTAGCTTCCAATTAAAAACCAGTCGGTCGTATGTGCCAAACTTACCTTAGACACCAAATTGTTGAGTCAGAACCAATTGGGTTAGCCTACAATCCAGACTCTAACCTCTGAGCCTAATTAGGTCTTGCTTGATCGTGACTCGATCTTGACCCAGACTTAATCCTATTAGGCTGGTCAATTTAAGCATTGTTGATCCCATCTAACCAACTCTTGATTCGGTTTGATCAACCGCTTAGACCTAATTGAGCTACCCAAGCCCGAACCCAGTATTATGAATATGTCTTAGATCTGAAATTCTCAATTTTAGACCTAATTAATATTTCCATAAACTTAATTCTTAATTAAGTAGGGTTCATAAACAAAATATGCACAATAAATCCTAGGGTTTCAGGATCTAGGGTTTTGCAGAAAGTAAGTTTTGGGTTTCTGATTAAGGACGAACACGCAGCACCCCTACACATCATAAGAACACCCCATCGAATGGGAAAGAGAGGGCCTTTAAACCCTTCTTCGTTCTTATGACCGGACGGCCAAGAGGAACGCCTTAATCAGGAACATTCAATACTACAAAACAAGTATCAGATCTATATCATATATCTCATATACAAAGTAGATCTAATCATGGCATATTTTGCATACATCTCATGTATCGAATCATGCATATTTTTCAGATCTAAATTATCTCATAATAATCTAAAAAATTAGATTTAAATTGATCTAATCAAAATAAATTCTAATCTAGACAATTATGTAGAACTATTCTACAACTAGTCTAGACATGCATCAATCATATCTCATATGATATTTAAAATTAAATAATTTTTATTTGCTATTTTTTAGATGTTATTATAACCACTTATAATATCAAAAAATAGTAAATAAAAGATCTAAAATATGATTTAATCAAATTAAATCAAAAACATGCAAGACTATTCTATAGAACTATTCTATTCTAGAACTAGTCATGCATATCTTCTAATCTTAGATCCAAATCATTTAATTTTAATTTTTTCTGATTTTAGATCTGATCACATCTCATGTGACATCTAAAATCAATTATTTTTTAATTAAAATAAATTTAAAATTAGATCTAAATATTTTTAGAACCATGGCTCTGATACCAGTTGAAGGGAAATCCTGATTTTCCGGTCCAGGTTCGTTCAGATCTGATCAGATCAAGAGATATATTTTCAAAAATTTTTCTCTTTGATCTATATCAGATCTAAGATATGTTTTCAGATCTAATTCTTATTATTTTAATAAATAAAATAAATTAAGATAAATTAAATCAAATTTAATTTACCTGATTTGGGTAATCCTATTACCCTGTTGATGATCCTGTATGCAGCGGAAGGTTCTGGATCTAGCCACGCAAGCGCCTGGCCTCTACCGGTATCCACTCAGGTTGGATCTGGAGATCCTCTTCTTCTCTATCACATCTCCAAAAATTCAGATCTGGATCTGATCTGGAGGATCTTCAAAACTCCTTTTGAAGATCAGCAGTCGTCCTTTGCAGCAGCGCAGCCTTCTTGCTTTTGATCGCCTTTCTCTTGATCTGAATCGCACCAACCAATGATCCAAACACTTTGGACGTGGAGAGGAGAGGGAGAAGAAGGTTTGGCATGGAGGAGAGGAGGGGAGACAGCCTTGGGGCATGGGGAAACTCTGATCTCATCACAATCTGAGTTGGGTACAGGGTCTTATTTATAGACTAACTGTGATCCAACTCCTCTTCTTCCCAACCAATCACAACCCTTTGTGAAATCAGATCTAAATCTGATTGGTGGGAATAGAGTCCCCTGGATTCCTCCTTAGAGGGTGCCTAAGACCAGTCAAAGTTGGTTCTTAGAAGAACTCTAATTGGAATCCAAAAAGGAGATGGAGTCCTTGTCCAACAAGGACTCCTAGGCGCCTCCAACTTGGGCACACGCCTAGGGTGGCGTGCGCCCTTCTCCTTGCCAGGTTCTGGCAGGGGGACAGGCCCCCACCAGCTCTCCAATAGGTGCATGACATGTGGTCAAAAGTCAAAGTGTCAATGGTCAACGTTTGACCAGTCAAAGGTAGACTTTTGACCAAAGTCAAAGAACAAGAAATGGCAGGTGACCAAAAATGGCAGGTAATGTCTTACAAAATAAGACAACCTATTCTGACTTGGACAACCTCCAGTCAGACCATATGAAGGCCTCTGATTGAGCACAAACTCCTTTGGCTCAGACAGGACAACTTATTTATGATAGCAAAAGAAGAACGTTAGGTTCAATCGAGTGCTAGCACGATTTCCTTGAACCTAATTGAATCTCATTCAGATCAATTGAACTAGATCAGTTCAATTGATGATCACCAGATTCAAACCCTTGTTTGTGTGACCCAGTTAGGTTCAGTTCTGTATGGTAATGGGATATGTCATGATCTCTATCATCGACATCATCGAAACTCCTTTCGATGGATCAGAACTCTTCTGATTCGAACAGCTAGAATGATCGATCATCTAAATCATTCTAATTGCTCCCAAAATCCACCAGTGACACCTAGCAGTATATGGTGGCAACCCATCAGAGCTGAATGCGAACCTCTTGGTGCAGCTACCTGTGTGATTAAGTTCTTCTATCTTGAGCCCCGATCAGATTAGGGTTAAGGTAAACTCGTCAAACCCTAGTTTCTGTCATATGATGTAATCATTCGATTCGAGTCCAATGTGAAAATCTAAATAGAAACTCTTTCTATTATTTCACTCTGCCATGGCCATGGGCTTCTGGACTTGATTCTCATGATTCATCATAGGGCTGCTCCTCTACCACCGAGGTAGATAGATTCCATCTTGATGCCATCCAGTTCCTACAATGAACATGCTATAGCCAACATACACCTCAGGGTTCCATATGGCTAGGAGACCGAGTAATGGTGTAGTCAAACTATAACACCCTCAAGGTGAACTGCCGATGCACCTCAGGTCAAAGAACCAGACACACTACTGCAGCATCGAGTCAGTCATTGACGAGAAGGTAGACTCCCTAATGACTACTCGAGGTGGTCACGCTCAGTGCCCTCATTCTCTAACGAGTACCTGTACTCTCGCTCCGGTGTCTCCACACCGTAGACTCAAGACTCATCTACTAAAGAGAAGCGATTGTACACCAACCTTCCGGATCAATCACCATCCTCGTGATGATCCTATGGTCAGGAGCAATTTATGAGTTAATAATGATTATTCATGTCTTAAATTTTCAACTCTTGAAAATATGAATTATCATTACCATTAACTCAAAGGATGTATCACAGACACTAAATACACATATGTGATAGAAAATAACCCATTTATTGATTTTAGTCAAAATTATAATTTTGCCCCTAGAAGTGTATTACAAGTGTCAGCCAATTCTGGCTTCTAGGGCACATATATCTAAACATATGTGTTAGATATATGTGCCCTAGAAGCCAGAATTGGCTGACACTTGTAATACACTTCTAGGGGCAAAATTATAATTTTGACTAAAATCAATAAAATGGGTTATTTTCTATCACATATGTGTATTTAGTGTCTGTGATACATCCTTTGAGTTAATGGTAATGATAATTCATATTTTCAAGAGTTGAAAATTTAAGACATGAATAATCATTATTAACTCATAAAATGCTCCCGACCATAGGATCATCACGAGGATGGTGATTGATCCGGAAGGTTGGTGTACAATCGCTTCTCTTTAGTAGATGAGTCTTGAGTCTACGGTGTGGAGACACCGGAGCGAGAGTACAGGTACTCGTTAGAGAACGAGGGCACTGAGCGTGACCACCTCGAGTAGTCATTAGGGAGTCTACCTTCTCGTCAATGACTGACTCGATGCTGCAGTAGTGTGTCTGGTTCTTTGACCTGAGATGCATCGGCAGTTCACCTTGAGGGTGTTATAGTTTGACTACACCATTACTCGGTCTCCTAGCCATATGGAACCCTGAGGTGTATGTTGGCTATAGCATGTTCATTGTAGGAACTGGATTGCATCAAGATGGAATCTATCTACCTCGGTGGTAGAGGAGTAGCCCTATGATGATCATGAGAATCAAGTCCAGAAATCCATGGCCATGGTAGAGTGAAATAATAGAAAGAGTTTCTATTTAGATTTTCACATTGGACTCGAATCGAATGATTACATCATATGACAGAGACTAGGGTTTGACGAGTTCACCTTAACCCTAATCTGATCGGGGCTCAAGATAGAAGAACTTGAATCACACAGGTAGCTGCACCAAGAGGTTCGCATTCAGCTCTGATGGGTTGCCACCATATACTGCTAGGTGTCACTGGTGGATTTTGGGAGCAATTAGAATGATTTAGATGATCGATCATTCTAGCTGTTCGAATCAGAAGAGTTCTGATCCATCGAAAGGAGTTTCGATGATGTCTATGATAGAGATCATGACATATCCCATTACCATACAGAACTGAACCTAACTGGGTCACACAAACAAGGGTTTGAATCTGGTGATCATCAATTGAACTGATCTAGTTCAATTGATCTGAATGAGATTCAATTAGGTTCAAGGAAATCGTGCTAGCACTCGATTGAACCTAACGTTCTTCTTTTGCTATCATAAATAAGTTGTCCTGTCTGAGCCAAAGGAGTTTGTGCTCAAATCAGAAGGCCTTCATATGGTCTGACTGGAGGTTGTCCAAGTCAGAAAAGGTTGTCTTATTTGTAAGACATTACCTGCCATTTTTGGTCACCTGCCATTTCTTGTTCTTTGACTTTGGTCAAAAGTCTACCTTTGACTGGTCAAACGTTGACCATTGACACTTTGACTTTTGACCACATGTCATGCACCTATTGGAGAGCTGGTGGGGGCCTGTCCCCCTGCCAGAACCTGGCAAGGAGAAGGGCGCACGCCAAGGGTGGCGTGAGCCCAAGTAGGAGGCGCCTAGGAGTCCTTGTTGGACAAGGACTCCACCTCCCTTTTGGATTCCAATTCAGAGTTCTTACTAAGAATCCAGTTTGACTGGTCTTAGGCGCCCTCTAAGGAGGAATCCAGGGGTCTCTATTCCAACCAATCAGATTTAGATCTGATTTCACAAAGGGTTGTGATTGGTTGGAGAGGAAGAGGAGTTGGATCACAAGAGGTCTATAAATAAGACCCTGCGCCCAACCCTAATTCTAATGCAATTCAATTGAGAAACCCCACGCCCCAAGGCTGCCTCTCCCCTCCTTCTCCATGCCATAGTCTCTTCTCCCCTTGCTCTCCACGTCCAAAAGGAGTTTTGGACTTGGTTGGTGCGATTCAGATCAAAGGAAAGGCGATCAAAAGCAAGAAGGCTGCGCTGCTGCAAAAGGACGACTGCAGATCTTCAAAAGAGTTTTGAAGATCCTCCAGATCAGATCCAGATATAATTTTTGGAGGTGTGATAGAGAAGAAGAGGATCTCTAGATCCAACCCGAGTGGATACCGGTAGAGGCCAGGCGCTTGCGTGGCTAGATCCAGAACCTTCCGCTGCAATCAGGATCATCTACAGGGTAATAGGATTACCCAAATCAGGTAAATTAAATTTGATTTAATTTATCTTATTTTATTTTATTTATTAAAATAATAAGAATCAGATCTAAAACATATCAAGATCTGATTGAGATCAAGAGAAAATTTTAAAATATATCTCTTGATCTAATCAGATCTGGACGAACCTGGACCGGGAAATCAGGATTTCCCTTCACCCCTTCCCTCTCTCCTTCTAATTTTTGCATGAATATCCAGGGTTTTCTCATGCCACAACCATCTTAAAAGATGGCATCCCCTAAACTATAGGAAGATTAGGTCAAACCTCATCTAATAAGGACTTTATGGAGGCTGTCAACTCTTGGACACCTCCTAGGCTTTTTGCATCAAATAAGTCATGCCAAAAGAAGGAGCATGGCATGGAAAATCCTAGGAATAAGGCACCCCAAAAATAAGGGAGGCATGCAACAAAATTACTTGGATGCCTCCTAGACTTTTTACATGAAATAAATCATTGCAAGAGAAGGAGAATGGCATGGAAAATCCCAGGAATAAGGCACCACAAAAATAATGGAGGCATGCAACAAAATTCCAAACTAAGAAGAAGAGTTTTAAACCTTTCAAAACATTATCTTCTCATTCCTTTGTTTGACTAATTCAAACAAATTTCCAAAATACATGAGAGAGATGGCGTGGACCTCCAAATCGGTGTGGGAAATCTCATGCGAATGAGAAGAATAATTGACACAAAAAAAAAGTAGGGCATGGCTTCTTAGTGGGCGCAAAGGGAGAAGTGGAATCCCAGTTCAACTGGGAGTCTTTTAGTTTGACTAAGTCAAAGCCATTTTAAATCCAATTAAACTTGGATTAATGTAATCTAATTAAAAATGATCCTAGTCTAACTAAAAGCCCAATTAAATTAGATTTAATCAAATTTAAATTTGGTTTAATTTTTAATCAAATTAAAAATTAGGTACACTCAACTCTTAATTGAATAACAACTTATTCTTCCTTGCAATTGGCTTATCCAATAAATCAATTAAACTTAACCTAATTAAGTCCAATGCAATTCTAATTGAATCTAATTCAATTAGACTTGATCTTAATCCAATTGCTCAATCAGATTGAGCTAATTAGCAATCCAATTGCTAATCGATCCTCCTGTAATACTTGCACTTGATTGATCATCAATCATATTGATAATTCGATCACTGAACAATTCTCAATCATCGATCAATCATCCGATCAAGTAACAACCTCTCATGTGTATGACTCCATAGATTTGAACCTAAGTCGGTAGTATAGAAATTAATTTTTATACCAATCAAAATGGCCATCTAGTAATGATACCCGATGTCTGGATAAATCGAATGTATGCAAAGCAACATTCTTAGAATCCTAGCCTATGGTTACCGTATAATTCATCCCTTTGACCAATAATGCTTAAGATGACTTCGAGTTAGCTGTCAACATTTATACAAGTCATCTATATTGTATTTCAAAGTTTATAAATTTTGTGACTTCTCACGAGGATTATCTAGGCCTAGGCTTTGCTAAATTGAAATATAGTGAAGCATTCGCTCCTGAAGTTAATCAGGAGTGGTCAATCCATCTTGACTCACACACCAACTCTATAAGTACTTGACTATATCTAGAAATCTTCTATTGCTATATTAGAAATATAGATAGTCTAGTATTAAAGTATAGTGAGTTGCTTGCAAGTCACCATTGTGATCTCAGGTCAAAGGGACACTAATATCCATTGATCTTAACTCACTACTCTTGATAGTAGAGTGCTACATTGGTCACGTTTAGTATAGATATACTTCTACATCTCATCTTTATATCATACTAGTATCTCCACATTACTTGATTTTGAGAATAACCAACACATATAACATACAACGACCTGTACTCAATAAGTTATCATTCTTATTAATAACTTATCATTTGATCATGAATAATTTAAGAACCATCCAATAAATCCTCCTTTATCGATTGAGTGAGGTTCTAAGGACTTCATCATAGTTTAGAAATTTATTTAAGGAAGATAGACCTTTTATGATGAATAAGCAAATAACTATTGCTATTTGATAATTCACATACTAATTTCAATCATCTATAACTTAGATGATTAGCTTTAGAACATATTTCCTATTGGAGGTAAAATAATCCCCACAAAGTTCTTGGTGGTCGACCTCGATTCTATAGAAATCTATCAATCTTCTCAGTAATAACTCCTGACTGTAGAACCTATCAAAGGCCTACTAAAATCTGATCAGATTATCTTAAGCAAGGAAGAGAACAAATAAAGGGGATAGTCTCCTTCCGATCGAACTCTTTCTAGTTGCCCAATGGATTTCTTCTGGCCAAACTCCTTCCAATTGTCCAGTGGATTCCAACCAACCGAATTCCTTCCAATCGCCCTGTGGACTCCTTTCAATTGCCCAGTGGATTCTGTTCGACTGTACTCCTTCCAATTACCTAGCGGACTTCATCTGGCTGAACTCCTTCCATTCATCTTGCGGACTCCTTCTAGTCATCCAGTCGATCTCTTTTCGGTCTACCTCCTTCCAGCCAGTCCCTTTCCAATCGTGCTCCTTCTAGTTGGACTCCTTTTAGTCAAGCTCCTTTAGTGGTTGAATTTGCCATCATATATTAGGCATCTCGATCGATCAAACTCAAACAATAAAAGGACCTTGTCGCTTACTCAAGTTCAATTCCCAACTCTGTGAATATCCACCATCCTGTAGACAACCTTGGAGATGTCTGAACCTCTCCGTAACTACTGAACATAGAGTTCTTTAGTGTTAACTGCTTGCTCATAGGAGTAGAAGTCCCATCCAAACTCTAACTATTCATCTCGAATGGACTGGCAAGTCGCGATAATAAACACCACTTTCTATAATAAACTTCACGTGGCCCCAAACAGTCCACTACCAGATGGT
>QRFJ01003446.1:51252-196425 GCA_006176705.1 Cocos nucifera | reverse complement strand
ATAAGTGACAATTCATATTTTCAAGAGTTGAAAATTTAAGACATGAATAATCATTATTAACTCATAAAATGCTCCCGACCATAGGATCATCATGAGGATGGTGATTGATCCGAAAGGTTGGTGTACAATCACTTCTCTATAGTAGATGAGTCTTGAGTCTATGGTGTGGAGACATCAGAGCGAGAGTATAGATACTCGTTAGAGAACGAGGGCACTGAGCGTGACCACCTCGAGTAGTCATTAGGAAGTCTACCTTCTCCTCAATGACTGACTCGATGCTGTAGTGGTGTGTCTGATTTTTTGACCTGAGGTGCATCGACGGTTCACCTTGAGGGTGTTATAGTTTGACTGCACCATAACTCGATCTCCTAGCCATTCGAAACCCTGAGGTATATGTTGGCTATAGCATGTTCATTGTAGGAACAGGATTGCATCAAGATAAAATCTATCTACCACGGTGGTAGAGGAGCAACCCTATGATGATCATGAGAATTAAGTCTAGAAGCCTATAGCCATGGTAGAGTGAAATAATAGAAAGAGTTTTTATTTAGGTTTTCATATCAGACTTGAATCGAATGATTACATCATATGACAGAAACAAGGGTTTGACGAGTTCACCTTAACCCTAATCTGATCGGGACTCAAGATAGAAGAACTTAATCACACAGGTAGCTGCACCAAGAGGTTCGCATTCAGCTCTGATGGGTTGCCACCATATACTGTTAGGTATCACTGGTGGATTTTGGGAGCAATTAGAATGATTTAGATGATCGATCATTCTAGCAGTTTCGAATTAGAAGGTTCTGATCCATCGAAAGGAGTTTCGATGATGTCGATGATAGAGATCATGATATATCTCATTACCATACAGAACTGACCTAACTGGATCACACAAACAAAAAGTTTTAATCTGGTGATCATCAATTGAACCGATCCAGTTCAATTGATCTGAATGGAGAATTCAATTGGTTTTCAAGGAAAATCGTGCAGCACTTGATTGAACCTAACGTTCTTCTTTTACTATCATAAAATTAGTTATCCTTGATTGAGCCAAAGAAGTTTGTGTCCCTCGATCAAGGCCTTCACTTGATTGCACTTGGACCCTATCCAGGTTAGAAAAGGTTGTTCTTATTTTGTAAGGACGAATACCGTACACATTTTTATCACCTACCATTTCTTGTCCTTTGAACTTTTTGAGTCAAAAATTGATTTTGACTGGTCAAATGTGAACCATTGACACTTTGACTTCTGTCCACGTGTCAAGCACCTATTGAAGAGCTAGTGGGGGCATGTCCCCCTGCTAGAAGCTGGCAAGGAGAAGGGTGCACGCCAAGGGTGGTGTGCACCCAAGTTTGAGGCGCCCAAGAGTCCCTGTTGGACAGGGACTCCATCTTTCTATTGGATTTCGATTAGACTCCTCCTAAGGACCAACTGTTAGATATATGTGCCCTAGAAGCCAGAATTGGCAGACACTTGTAATACACTTCTAGGGGCAAAATTATAATTTTGACTATAATTAATAAAATGGGTTATTTTCTATCACACATGTGTATTTAGTGTCTGTGATACATCCTTTGAGTTAGTGGTAATGATAATTCATATTTTCAAGAATTGAAAATTTAAGACATGAATAATCATTATTAACTCATAAACAGCTCGTCCGACCATAGGATCATCGAGGATGGTGATTGATCCGGAAGTTGGTTGTACGGATCGCCTTCTTCTTTAGTAGATGAGTCTTGAGTCTACGGTGTGAAGACACCGAAGACCGAAAGTACAGGTACTCATTAGAGGAAGAGGGCCAACTCGTGAGCGTGACACGCTCCGAGTAGGTTCATTAGGGAGTCTACCTTCTCGTCAAGACTGACTCATGTGCAGTAGTGTGTCTGGTTCTTTGGACTGAGATGCATGGCAGTTACACCTTGAGGTGTTATAGTTTGACTACCACCATTACTCGGTCTCCTAGCCATATGGAACCCTGAGGTGCATGTGGCTAAGCATGTTCATTGTAGGAATTGGGATTGGCATCAAATGGAATCTTATCTACATTAACTTAAAGGATGTATCATAGATACTAAATACACATATGTGATAGAAAATAACTCATTTTATTGATTATAGTCAAAATTATAATTTTGCCCCTAGAAGTGTATTACAAGTGTCAGCCAATTCTGGCTTCTAGGGCACATATATCTAACACTTAGGACCTCGGACTCAGTCTCTGCATCCTAGATGGCTTGATTCTTATAGATCAGTTGGAGATTCAACCACTAAACTTTGGCTTTCTCCATCCTGACAGCCTCTAAAAGCTCATCGATGGTCTTATTCAAGGAGTCAATCTCCTCCGACTCTGTGCTAGAAACAACCCACCGACCATTAGCCAGTTGTTGCTGGAGATGGCTCACCTCTCTGTTAGCTGCTCGGAGCTCATGCTCGAGCTTGGTCACCTTCTTCGACCCAGTTAGCTTATACTCATTATGCCAGGCTTCGATGTTGTGAAGCTGCTTCTGAAGTTTGGAGAACCTCTTAGACCAGTCCCAATCGTACTGGGTCCTCTCGATAGACCATGATGAAGTTTCCTCCAGTAGTTGAATTTTTTTGTTTGCCACCATAAGGTCGATCTCAAGGGAGCTGATCTTTGTCGTTAACTCCCAAGACTTGTTGCTGGCATTTCTTCTCAGTTCGGCCATTTCTTTTTCGAAGCTGTCCTTCCAAATGCTGAAACTGGTAAAGTCCTTCCTGTGCAGGTTCCTAAGGTAGGTAATTTTGATAGTCGCCTTTGAAGCATTCTTCCTCGATTCTTGGAGATTATCCTCGATTTTTCTCAACTTCTTCTTCAAGCGATGAATCTCTTTCTTTAAGCTCTTAATAAGTGGTTTAGTCGGAACCCCATAGGGCAAAGGATCGGCATCAACTAGAAGAGGGGAGTCACGACCTAGTTCGTCAAGAGCGTTCTGAACCATGCAAACGACAACACAAGGTGTAAGGCTAGAAAAAGATTTGTCTTTCATTTATTTGGATGTTTTCAAATACATCAATAAAAAAGAAAAGAAAAGAAAGCTATATGGTCTTCAAAAATCTAGACCTCCGACAGCTCAGCCACAGGAGAGGTCGGAGCATCTTCATTCGTGTCCGATCCATAGGTAGGCTCGGGTGCTATAGTGATAGGTTCGAGAGCCTCCTAGATAGCTCCCGCGGCTACAACTCTGACCCCAAGGGATAAAGGATCGGCTCTATCACCGGGTTCTTCCATCAAGAGGTCCAAATCTACCTCAGAAAAATTTTCAGTGACCCTCCCCAAGCAGATCTAGAACCCCTCGATGAAGGCCTCCTAAGCAAAAGCTATTTTAATATCCTCCATATCCCTAGAGGACTTGAAGCTTTCGACCGCTCGCTCCACTGCTGCGTTGACTCCTTGCACCTTCCTCTTTCCTCCTCCTCTTGAGCCAGGGCAATCCTCAAGTTCATCATCTTCTCATGCTCCGCTCTCAACTCTTTTCGAAGATGCTCGACCTCGATGGATTGGATTTTCGAAGACACCCTCATGCTCTCGACTTCGGCCCAGGCCTTCTCGGCCTCTGCACAAGCTTCCTCGAGGGCCTTCGAGGCTTCGACCTACCTTTGACTAGTCACCTCAGAGTGGGTGAAGAGATAATGCCCGAGCTACGATAGAAAACTAAGTTAAAATTAAGAAGCCCTAACTTTGGAAATAAAAAAAATCTTAGACCAAGACTATGAGAGAGAAGACTACCTCAAGATAGATAGTGAAGGACTCATCGAATCTCTCGACGTTGCCCTTCCATAGCATCTTCGCCATAATGTGGGGAAGAATACTTCCCTTCATGAGTGATTGGATGACCTCCGGATCATCCAGAGAAGCTTGTTCTTGGTCGAAACCTCCACTTTTGGAGCTTTCGACCCTCCTTCCGACCTTCTTATGGACAGTCCTTTTCTTTCTTTTCTCCATGGCTTCCTCCAACTGGAGGGAAGCAGATGGAGCGACCTCTTCGGATGGGATCAGACTTGATATGGTGGTAGCAGGCTTGGGGGCGGGCGTGGCTTGGATCGGCATGGCATGGCTGGACTCACCAATACGGACCTTCTTTGGAAGATCCCCAGTGGGGCTACCTTTCCTCTTGAGAGGTTTAAGTTTCTTGGTTTGACTGTCTCGCTCTTCAGGAGTCATCTCTGTAAAGAATAAAAGTCAAAGTCAGAAAAGATCAAAGAAAAGTTGAGGTTTGGACAAAGAACACCCCACAATCGACCAAAAAAAATAAAATAGAGAGACTACCTGCCAGATTTAAGGGACTGAGACTAAGGTTAAATAGGATTTGCTCATTCAAAAGGTCAAAGATTGACGGAATGTTAAAATCCTTCAATATATCGATCAAACTTCGATCCTCGCTTTTCAGCCTTGGAGCTTGGTGGATCGAGTCCTTTATCTCCCCCCACGAAGAAAGTCCTAACCTCAAGGATGGGTTTGAGACGAAGAAAAATTTCTCCTTCCAGCCATGGATGGAAGAGGGGGTGCCCTGAAGTAATTCCTTCCTACCAAATTGAGGGGACATGTACCATCAATCCTTAGCAGTCAGATGGCATTTGAAGGTAAAGAAGATTCGGAATAAGAAAATGGTAAGTCGGATGCCTACCATGGTATACAAGAAAAGAAGTCCTATGATGAACCTAAAGGAGTTCGATGCCATAGGAGCAAGGAAGATGTTGAGAAATCTAAATAGGTTGGCCATGAAAGGGGGTAAGGGTAACCTAAGCCTAGCTTGAAGAGCCTCTAAATACAAGTAGGTTCGGTCGGAAGGCGGAGAGCAGGCCCTATCGTTGGGTCCTGAAAGTTCGAGCTCGTATTCGGAGAGAATATCGAACTAAATCCTAGCTAACGAAAGATCGTTAGACCGAAGTTGATAGGCAATAATTGTCGGTACAAAGAAAGGAGGGCGCAACTTAGAAAGCTCGGCCTTCCTGGGAGGTAGGTTCGCTAAGGCTAAAGGAGCCAAAATCCTCGAGTAGATCGACCAGGATTCCTCGGTGGACATTCGGATTAAAGCAAAATCATAAAGAATGCTCGAAAAGCTGAGAAAATAAAGTATAAAAAACTTCGACAAAGAGACCTAAAGAGAGGAAAGTAGGGAATGCAGGAATAACTCGAAAAAGGATAGCGAAGCTAATCTAAGTCGATTGGAAGAGGCAGGGAGACAATGAAATCCATAGAAGATAGATGGAAGAACACTTGGGATCAATGGAAGCGGAAGGGAAAGCCCGAGCTCTCGCACGATGGAGAGAAGAAAAGCAGAAGAAGAGGAGGAAGAAGATTTTGGGAGAGGTAACTACTCGGGGAAAGGGAATGAGTTAAATAGCTCGGAGGATTCTAGGCAGTTATGATTGCGAATCCTCTTCGATCGGCCTATGGCCGATGCGTGCCTCCTCCATCATGATAGAGATTGACGGTGGATAGGCCCATAATGATGCCGTACCCTAGGTAGAGTTTTGGCATGGAGCTCCAAAGGCATCTCTTCGAATCACCTCAAATTTTTGAAGCTTCAATGCCAGCACAGAAGCACCAAGAAATGCCTCATCCTAGCAAGTATAGAAAATGGAAAGGGACTTCGGTAGTCACACTCGGTACTCCCTTCCCTTGAACTTCAAACTCGGAAGTAGGAAAACTAGTGTTGGGGATAAACCCGCTCTTGCCGAAGTTTGGCTGGATGCTTGATCTTGGAAGGATTCCATCTGGTAGCAGCCTCCATGATTAAACCCGCTCCTGCCAAAGTTTGGCTGAATGCTTGATCTCGAAAGAATACCGCCCGACAATAGCCTTCATGGTTAAACCCACTCCTGTCAAAGTTCGACTGGATGCTTGATCTCAAAAGGATCCCGTCCGGCAGCAGTCTTCATGGTTAAACCTCGAGAATCCTCCAATAGTTGGACTCCTCCCGAACCTCTCCTTCGGTCAGACTCCTCCAATAGTTGAACTCCTCTTGAACCTCTCCTAGCTGGACTCCTCCAATTATCAAACTCCTACCAAACTTTTTCTTCAATCGGACTCCTCCAATAGTCGGACTCCTTCCAAACTTCTTCGATCAGACTCCTCCAATAGTCAAGCTCCTTTCGAACTTCTTCTTCCATTAGACTCCTCTCCCAATTGGACTCCTCCAACAATCGAACTCCTATCGGACTTTTTCTTCAGTCGGACTCCTCAAACAGTCGAGCTCCTCCCGAATTTTGCATTCCATCAGACTCCTCTCCCAGTCGGGCTCCAATAATCAAACTCCTATCGAACTTTTTCTTCAGTCGAACTCCTCCAATAGTCAAACTTCTCCCAGATTTCTCCTTCAGATGGACTCCTCCAAATAGCTAAACTCCCTCCGAACTCTATCCAGCAACCCTAAAGGACCTCGGCTCTCGCTCTCGACGTAGCCAAAAAAATTATCAATCTCTCCCATCCTAGCTTCGACTGTTGGACCCTGATGGGCTCGTACATCACGACAACAGACACTATCTCCCATAACAAACTCCATGTGGCCCTGAATGGCCCACTACCAAACGATTATGACTGTCACTATCAGTTTGTTACAGGCTTCGTCCATGTAGGAGACTCTCCAGATACGCTTTCTAGTGGAAGCTCTCATTCTCTTCCTTAAAACTCTACTAGAATCTCTGTACGTATTCTATTTTTGTTGGCCGAAAGAGCTGACTTGATCGTTGGAGGGTCTGACTAGAGCTACCATGCCAGACTCCAGATGAGACTTATTTTTTAGGTCTCGGTGGCGACCTTGTCTTCTCTAAATCTAGCTTCGACTCCGATGACGATCAGATTTTGTGCCAACAGTACCTTACTTCTCCTGCTTTTCTTGCAACCTTAGATAAAAATTACAATATTTCTCCATTGGAGCCTTTATTATACAATATTGTACATCTTACTATTATTTTACAAAATCCTTCTTTCCACTGTTGAAGATAAGTGCCTATCATATAATATTCTGCATGTATCTTTCAACTTTATTTTATATAATAGATCCTAAATAATGAAACCATTCACTTTATGCTATCTTTGGGTCATCAATCTTACTTGGTATTATATCTTCATTTTCATTTTCTCTAAATTTACTTTTAGCCTTTGTACGTTCTACTAATTTTAAACATTTATCCATTAAAATCTTCCTCTATAAATCCAACCTAATATATATACACTAAACTAGAGGCTGTGCTTGAAAGCTCTAGCTCTGCTTGTATGGAGCTCTCCATTTATCACAATTTAATAATATAATATTATCAATAAGAAGTTTACAAGCTTATTTTATAGTATTAAATAAAGAACTTTTCATTAGTAACACTAAATTAATATAAAAAATAATGATATTACTAATAACCAAATTTGCTTAATATTTAGAAAATATTTTTCATTATTACTATACCTACCCATATCCCTTATGGATCATTAGATTTTTTTAATATTTTATTATATTTTTATGACCATGATTTTACTTAAGAGTGAAAATACAACTACTAATGACCTCGCCATATTGCATTTAAATATCCTCTAAATAAAATACTTTTCTATTTCTTATTATACACAAGTTGGATCAGAATTTTGTTAATTTATAATAATATATTATTTTATCATATCAATAGATATACATATACAATTTGAATTTTACATGATGATGTAATATCATAATATTAATATCAACTTTTTTTTTAAAGTAAATAACTAGGCTCTTATATTTTTTTATATTCTATTTTAATTTTGTTATCTATTTTACTATATTTGTTTTATATTGCATTTTAAGTGTAGTTGAATAATGGAGGGAAAAAACTGCACCCTATGCATCATGCGGGTGATATGCTATACTCATCTAATATATTCTAATTTGATATATCTAATATATGTATACTAAAATGGAGGCTTTACTAGTGTAGAGCTTTCCATTTGCCACATGTATATCTATACTAATAAAGTTATTAAGAGTGCTTTTAAATTTAGATAATAAATAGGGCTCTTATTTAATACGGTTCTTATTGGCTTATTAAATTGTATTAAATAAAGAACTTTCAATACTACTAAATTAATATAAAATTAATGATATTATTAATAAGCATATTTTCTTAATATTTTGAATTATATTTTCATTAATATTGTACCCTGCCCATATCTCATGAGGGTCATTAGATTATATTAATATTTTATTAATTCCTATTGTATTTCTATAATCATGATTTCTATTAAAAGCAAAAGTGCAACCAATAATGACCATGCTATTTAAATATCCCCTAGAAGCAATACTTTTCTATTTTCCATCATAATCTTCTTATTTCAAAATAATATATTATTTTACTTTATCAATATATATAAATGCTATTAGATTTTTATATAATGATAGTATGTTATAATATTAATGTCAAAAAAATATTTTCATAAAAAATTAAGCTCGTATATCTTTTATATTCTATTCTATTTCTATTGTCTATTTATCAATTAATAATTTATTTCAAGAACAATTGAACAATGAAGAGAGAACTCTACCCTACACATCCGTTGGTTATATGCTAGCTTCGTATTAAATCTAATTTGTTCAACAAGAAATATTATATTATTTATTATTAGTCTTAGAATTGATTTTGATAATGTCAAAAATATTTGAGTATAAATTATGATTACTAATGATGCTTTTGAAAGTGATTGTCGATTTTCTCACAATGCTCAATAGTTGATTTCATCCAAAAAGAAACTCTCTCAAATTTAAGCAAATATTTTGTTCTCAAGTCAAAGATTCATATTTAAAAGCAAAAAATTAAGTTCATAAAAAGTATTAGATAAATAGAAAGTCTAGTCTAGAAAGATCTCTCAACAAGCTCAATTATTCATGAATTAAGTTTGAAAAGGCAAGTCTAGTCTAGAACATGGTTAAGTAAGAATAGCTACTTAAAATCAATTTTAGCATGCTTGGTATGTCTTTGAGTCAACCAAGAAAGGAGCTTAGCTAACCCAGTCTCAATTTAAAGAGAAGCCAAAAATAAAGAAAATTTAGGTGAACTTCCTTAGTCAACCAAGTTTTTATCTTAGGTGAGCAAGATAGGATCTTAGTTGACTCAATTTTAGACTCAAGGTGAAGACAAAAGAGTGAAGAATCTAGAAATTTTTCTAAGCCAACCTAGAAAATAACATAGTCGATCAAGACTAGAGCTTAGTTGACTCACAAGAAAAGATAACCAACTCAGTCTCAGAGGTAGAAGAACATAGAAAGTAGTATAAATTTATAAGTTCTCTAAATTAATCTAGAAAGTCAATTAGCCAACCAAGTTATCAAGTTAGTTGATTAAAAAAATATTTGAGCTAACCCAGTCTCAGACAGATAAAATAGATAGAAAGTTAAAAATTTTGCATCTATTTCTGAGCCATCTTAGAAATTTATTTTGCCAACTTAGAATTTCAAGTTAGTTGACTAAGAGCCTAGGTGAGCTAACTTATAGAACTCTAATAGAATAATGACTAATTTTTTTAGATTTTTTTCAAATATGCAAAATTTATTTCTAATGCCTATTTTCAAGTTTTCTATGGCTAAAGCATTAATTATAGATATTTTTAAGGCCATAAATTAAGTGATTTCAAATGGGAATAAAAAGATGAAGTTTTAAGAAGCTTTATTGACATTATTCTTGAAGCTATTAAGTATAACTCAAGAGTGCAAATAGAAGGAACTTAAGAGAGCTTTTATTCAGTCCTTCCTATATTTATTCAACTCATAAGTGAGGAAGAGTGCATTGATTTGAGCCAACCACTTCTGAGTGAAAGCATTGAAATCTTCATCAATCCTCTCTCAAGCAGTGAAGGAAGAAGTCAAAGTTATTCAAAAGCTCAACCACTTCAACTTCTCTAAAAGTTTTAAATAGGTTTATTATTTTAGACTTTAAATTCTTGTATAATTTTTTGTAGTTATTGCGACAAGTTTCTTGGGGAAGAAACTTAGGGCTGATCCAAGGTTTAAGTTGGATTGTATAAGATTTTGGTTGGTGGGCCAGTAAAAACTAACAGGATTAATTGTGAGCTTGAAAAAATAATCATTTGTAATGTTTGAAGGAATTCATTATCATGCAAGATTAAAATTAAAATGCAATGAAAAAAAATAGATTAATTCATACATACATACATGAGATCGCATCTTAAAAATCTAGGATCCCTCATAGTTAAGATCAAGAATAAAATAAAATTAAGAAGATCTGATCTTCACCTTGCATGGGTAGACCTTCATCATGATTTGATGATCGTAGATGTCTTTAAGGTTTCTTTGAAGCCACTGCTAGGATGAATGTAGGATTTTTAGCTCTATTTTCGAAACTTTTTCAAAAATTAAATATAGTAAAATTAAAAATTAATTTAATTAATTTTTCTAGAGCTATAAATTTGATCTAAAAATCCTACATAATCAGGATCTAATGTGACAAGGATGCATGTAGGGTTTCTAGCTCTATTTTTAAAACTTTTTTAAAAATTAAATGCAGTAAAATTAAAAATTAATCTAATTAATTTTTCTAGAGCTATAAATTTGATCTAAAAATCCTACATAACCAGGATCTAATGTGACAAGTATGCATGAAAATCTGAAAATAAAACAACATCAGCAATAAAATGATTTTACAACTTTATGTGTTTAGAATATATTATCTTTGCATGGGTATTCGATCATTGTAATCGAATCCCTACCAAAAAGATCTGATCACCGCAATGTAGCCACATAGTATATTTGGCCTCCACGAATGGTCCATATAAAGCTCTGGTCCCGATCGATTCCTTTCGGGTGCTAGCTTGATGTAGAATGATCTTAATGGCTGAATCTTGATCGAACGCTTCGATCTTCCTCCACCGAATCTTTGGATGCTCTAGATCAGCAGCAGAGGGAGATGAGAGGTTGAGGAGATACTCCAAAAAATTTTGTGAAGATTTGATGCTCAAATCTCATGAAACTCCTCGAATCCTAGGTTGAAATCCTAGGACAACTTTCACCAAAAACCTTAGCACGCTCTCTTTCTCTTGGTTTTTCTTCTCTCTAATTTTTTTTCTTAATTTTCTCACATAGGGGAGAGGCTCACACACACAAAGGGGGGGCTTTTTTAGAGATGCACATGTCCAAAAATCCATGAATTAAATAGAGCAAAAACAACTAGATGGCATATAGGGAAGATAAGATAAGGAGGAGTTGGCTGTTTATTTGAACTCAAATCTCACTTGAATTCAAATACCAACCAATTTGATCCTATCCTTCTAGGATGTGAGAAAAAAGGGTGTGCACCCTTTCTTGCATGGAAAAACTTCATGAGAAAACTTTTTTCTCATGGAAAATAGGATGGCATAAGTCAAAGTGTCAAAGACTAGTCAAACTAGTCTTAATAAACCTTATCCAATTAGACCAACCCAAATCAATTTGGTTAGGCATAATTAGACTAGATTAAACCCAACTCATTTAGGCTCAATTAAATTCTAATCAAATTAGAAATTGATTATGCCCAACCCCTGATCAAATCAAAAATCAAATCTCCTCGGCAATCAGGTCATCTCATAACCTAATCAAGTCAAACCCAACTAAATCCAATTCAATTGAACTTGATTTAAAAATAATTACTCAATCAAATTGATTTAATTAGTAGTTAAATCACTAATTAAATTTTTCATAAATATAGAGTCTAAATTTAGTGGGTGTCTGAATAATAGAGTTCCATCAAAATAAAACTCCTGATTAAAGAGTCCCAAACTAGTGGAACTCTTGACCCCAGTATCTCAAATGAATGAAACTCATGATCATAGAGTCTCAGATCAGTAGGACTCTTGATCATAGAGTCTCAAATAAGTAGGACTCAAAGTTCTAGTATAGTAGAACTCTTGGTTGAAGAGTCCCAGTCCAGTGGGACTCTTGACCATAGTGTCCCTATCCAGTGGAACTCTTCATCAGCCATTAGATCAGATAGAAACCTCTAATGTATGTAACCCTGCAAGTTCGAACCTAAGTCGATAGCATCAAAACCAATTTTTATACTAATCGAAGTGATCATCTAGTAATGGTACCTGACATCTAGATAGGTTGAATAGTCATAATTGCAACACTCAGAACCTACGCCAATATGGTTATCGCATAATTCATTTATTTGACCTCTATATATAGGATGACTTAGAGTTAAATTATCAATCCTGAAAAATACATCCAAATCATGTCTCAATGCAATCAGCCTTATGACTTCTTACTAGAACTACTCTTGCCAAGGATTTGCTAAATTAAAATATAATTAAGCATAGCTCCTAAACTGGAGTAGTCAATCCCATCTTGACTCACACATCGACTCCCCAAGTACTCGATTGTGCTCAGAAATCTTTCATTACTGAATTAAAAATTTATGTAGTCTAGCACTAAAGTACAGTGAGCTGCTTGAAAGTCACCATGGTGATCTCAGATTTGAGGAATACTTATACCCATATTCCATCAGAGCAAATCTTGATAGTAAAAAATCTTTAAAGTTGATCACATTCAGTATAGATGTACTCCTACATCTCAACTGCATGCCATACCAATGTTTCCACGGTTCTTGATTAAGAGAACAATTAATCTATATGGCACACAATGACTTACACTCGATAAACATTGTCATTCTTGATAATAACGTATCATTTGGTCGTAAATACGTTTAAGGACTAAACGATAAATTCTTCTTTGTCGATTATAAATAGTTCTAAGAACTTCACTACAACATAGGAGTTCATTAGAAGATGAAGAAATTTATGATGAAAAATATCAAAATAACTTTTATTTATTTATTAATTTATATATAATTATAAAATTAGCTTAACTATCAACAGGCTAACGATTGGCATTGGGACATCATTTTCAACAATCTTTCACTTGGCCTAAAGCCAATCGGTGCAGTATCTAATATCTATCTATGACTTGAATTCATCGAACTCCTTCACCATAATGGCTTTAGTAAATGGATCAGCTAGGTTCTCCTTTCCATCGATCTTCTAAAGGTCGACATCACCTCGATCAACGATCTTCAGGACAATGTGGTAACAACGTAGAATATACTTTATCCGCTGGTGTGCCTTCGATTTTTTCATCTGAGCAATGGTTTCAGAGCTATCATAGAAGAGCAGAACTGGATCATCAAGGAAGGGTACTACTTTGAGCTCAGTGATAAACTTTCTCAGCCATATTGCTTCTTTGGCAGCATCTAATGTAGTGACATCCTCCATCTTACAAACTGAGTCGGCCACGGTGTGCTGCTTGGAACTCTTCCAACAGACAGCTTCACCATTAAGGATAAATATATATCCTGACATACTTTTGCTATCATCATGATCAGACTGAAAACTAAAATCTATAAATCTCATAAGTCTCAAGTTTCATTCACCATAAATAAGCCACTGATCCTTGGTATTTTTTAAATATTTTAGGATGGTTTTAACACCCTTTCAGTGGTTCTTCCCTAGATCAAATTGGTATCTACTCACTATCCCTAGTGAGTATCCCACATCTGGTCTTGTACATGTCATGGCGTACATGATAGAATCCATTATCGAAGCATATGAAATTCTACTCATATACTCTCTCTTGAGGTATTGTCGGACAATCCCTCTTCGAGAGAGAAATTTCATAGCCTATTGGTAGCTAGCCTTTCTTGAAATTCTCCACGCTGAACCTTTTTAGCATGATATCAATGTATGTAGATGGAATAATCTAAGTAATCTTTTAGATCTATCTTTAAAGATCTTCATCCCTAGGATGTAGAAAGCTTCTCCTAGATCCTTCATGAAGAATTATGACCACAGTCAGATCTTTATTTCTTGTAATGCAGGGACATCATTTTCGATTAAGAGAATATCATCCACATACAATACTAGGAATACAACTGCTAGACCATTAGCCTATTTATATATGTAGGGCTTTTCTCCTTTCTTAACGAAGCCATACGTTTAGATCATTCTATCAAAATGTATGTTCGAACTTCGTGATGCCTACTTTAGTTCATAAATGGATCTTTAAAGCTTGCATACCTTGGACTCATCTATGGATGTGAATCCTTTAGATTGTATCATATACACCTCTTCGTCCAGCTCTCCATTTAGGAAAGCTGTCTTCACATTCATCTACCAGATTTCATAATCCAGATGGGCAGCGATAGCAAGCATAATTTGAATGTATTTGAGGATTGACATAGGAGAAAATATTTCATCATAGCTAATACCATAATATTGACAATATCTCTTGGCAATCAGATGGGTTTTATAGATCTCCACCTTCCCATCGGTGCCTCTTTTCCTCTTGAAGATCCACTTACACCCAATGAATTTTACCCCTTTGGGTGGATCAACCAATATCCATATATCATTGACCTTCATGGATTTTATTTTAGATTTCATGGTCTTAAGCCATTTCTCAAAGTTGGATCTCTACATTGCATCCATGTAGGTGATTAGATCCTCATCATTCTTATCGAGTTTGACATGATCACCATCCCAGACAAAAAAATCATAATATCTATCCAGCTCACATGGTCCTCTACCAGACCGTCTTAAGGGTGCAGGTTCACTAGGCTTCGGATTTGATCTAATCAAATTTGGTTCAAGTTCAGCTACTTGTGTCAATTTTTTCACCTACCAAACTTTCTCAAGTTTGACCTTGGAGGCATTTGTTCCTTCACCAAGGAACTTCTTTTCTAAAAAGATCATCTTAAGGCTGACAAATACTTTTTGTTCATCAGCTAGGTAGAAGTAATATCCTTTGATCTCTTTTGGGTACCCATAAAATTACACTTATTAGACCTAGATCCAAGCTTATCCCTTACTAAATGTTTAACATAAGCTGGACACCCCCAGGCCATAAGATGCAAGAGTACTGGCTTACGCCCTATCTACATCTCATATGGTATTTTGGAAACAAACTTACTCAAAATTTTATTCAGAATGTAATAAGCCAACTTGAGCACATATCCTCATAAGAAGATCGACAGACCAACAAATTCCATCATGGACCAAACCATGTTCAACAAGGTCCGATTCCTTCTTTCAGACACACTATTATGATGTAGTGTTCCAGGAGGAGTCTATTGGGAGAGAATCCTATTCTCTCCAAGATATATCAAAAATTTGCTGGAAAGATAGTCACCTTCTTGGTCAGATCGAAGAGTTTTAATACTCTTCCAAGTTTGCTTTTCTACCTTATTATAGAATAGTTTGAATATTTCAAATGACTTCGATTTATGACGTATCTATACCTCGATAGATCATCCATGAATGTTATGAAGTAGAAATATCCACCTCTAGCACTTAAGCTCATGGGTCCACGTACATCAGTATGTACTAGATCCAGAAGTTCACTGGCTCATTCATCCTTTTTAGTAAAAGGTGACTTGGTCATGTTATCAAGGAGACAGGACTCATAGGTCAGAAGTGATTTACAATCACCAACTTCAATAATTTCTTTTTCAGCCAACTTATTTATTCTATTCTTGTTGATATGACCTAGCCTACAATGCCAAAGATAAACTTCTGACTCATCATTTATTCTAGGACATTTGTCAGAAGATTAGACCATATTAGTAGGCTATGATAATAAATAAATATCATTATTTAATTATCCAACACAAACCATAACACTATTTAAAATGATATTATAATTTTTTTTATTAAAAATTGATAACTGTTCTTGGTCAAAAGGCCTAAAAATAATATTTAATAAAAAATTTGGATAGAAGTGACAATTACTAAGAATAACTCTATGAGAATTGATTATAAGGTTTGGGATTCCTAAAGCTAGAACTGGAACTTATCTTTCATCTCCAACATTCAAGAACCTCTCACCTTCATCAAATCTTCTATTGACCTGCAAATCCTGCATCAAATTATAAATATGATAAGGGCTTCTAGTATCTAATACCCAGGCAGTAGTATCACAAATAGAAAAGTTGTAAGATTTTATCATATAATTACCTTGCCCAGCAATAATTTACTTTTTCCTCAGTCTGATCGGATCCAGGGAGGCAATGTATTGAGGATAGTTCTTCTTTCAATTCCCTTACTTCTTGTAAAAAAAGCACTTTGCCTAGATTTGGTCGGGCTTGTGCTTCTTGGTTTGATCCTATGCAGACGTCCCAGCATGCGACTGCACCTTCTTATTTTTTTTCTTGTTCTTCTTTTCTTTCTTAAAAGGTTGACGACCTGAAGAAGATTCTCCCACTATATTCATCATCTACTTGTGGAGTTGATGATCTTTCTCAAAGTTCTGTAGCAACCCCAATAAGTCATGGTAGTTTACTACAAGCTTTATCATTCAAAAATGAGTAAGAAAGGAAAGGAAGGACTTGGACAAAGAATTCAGGATCGTATCCTTTCTGAGTTGCTCGTGCAGGGGGAAGCCTAGCTTACTCAGGTGCTTAATCATCTCGATCATGTACAATACATGATTGGTGACTGACACTCCATCCCTCATCTGAGGGTTGAAAATGGCATAACTAGTCTTGTACCTCTTAATATCATTATGCATGCCAAAGAAGTCGTTCAATATTTGAAGCATCTCCTAAGGCTGGTCATTCTCGAATCTGCGACTGAACTCATCGTTCATCATTGCCAGCATATTGCATCGAATGATGGTGCGGTCATTAAGCTACTTCTGGTAAGTATTTCTGACTGCCCCTTTAGCATTCGGGGCTGGTTCCTCAGGTGCCAGCCTAGTCAAAATATATAAGATCCGTTCATGCTCCAAGATGATTTTCAACTTTCGATATCAGGTATCAAAATTGGGTCCCATCAATTTATCATTGTCCAACAATGATCAGAGCAATAGGGTAGTGGCCATAGTTGCATAATAAGAAAAATCAAAACTTAATTAGTATATGAATTAATTATCCTAAAGACTTGGACTTTAGTCTAAAGGTTCTTCCATTATTTTATATGAATTGGTAGCCTCTACCTCTAATTTGAGAAATTACTTTAATTTCTTAGTGGGTGCTACAATCCACATAGACTACATATAAGTCCAACTTTGATTGATCAATCCATATGCATCCATGAGTAGGTTCATTATCAATTATTTCTCTAAATAATTTATAGTAATTTTAATTTTATCTCAAAAATCTAATCAATAGATTTTGGCCTTTACTGAAAAGATCTAGTTAGGTCCAATCATTAACATGACCATATTTGGTGCATCTGACCAACAAATGATCAGGCTCGACTTTGACCGACCAACTGGACCACCATTAGAAAGACACAATCAAATTATCATATTATAAATGATAATTCTATTAGTCAATAAGTACCAGGCCTTTGGACCTCCAATGATTATTAAACTAGTGGATCCATTATCACTCAACTTAATAAGAGGCCATGACTTAGTTATCACCATAACTTTATCATTTTTAAGGACCTAATAATTTTAAAAAAAATTATTAATTGATTTTAAGAAGAGGAGAGAAGAATTAACTAGCCAATTTTGATCCTTCCACTGACTTCACCAAGTCAAATAAAAAAGGACCTAATTCAAGCTGGCATTAGGAGCACATTAGGAGCACCTAAATCAGTCACATTGATTTACCTAATTGACATGGGTGAGCCTAAATTACCAAGTGATCTAATCAAACTCTAATTCACTAGGATGGTCAGGTAAGTGAGATCAGTGAAAGGGATATGCCATTAATTCATCAAAGATCAAAATCAGTGCGAGTAGCTTTCAATTAAAAATCACTGATCTGAACTACCAAACTAACCTTAGACACCATCAGGTTCATTAGTTTCAATTTGATCAACCTAGTAATCTCGAGTTCGATCGCATAGTCATGAATAAAGTCCATTTGATTCTTATTAAAGGCATGGACTTGACCAACTATAACTATTATAATTGAGTCTAAAGAGTCCTTGACCTAATCTAAATCAATATTTGGTTAGATTTGATCAATTAGTCTAATTTAGTCCATTCTTTAACTAATCTTAGGTCTAACCAAATTAATGGATCTAATTCATCTAACCCAATAATCCAAATTTTACGATCAATGACTTAGGATCTTTAATTCATAATTCTAGATCCTAATTCATCATGCTTAATTCTTAATTAAGTTTTTGGGCTAAGGGTTGGGATTTGGCATTTCAAAAATATTTTTCAAAATTTTGAAAGGTTCTTTACAACCTAATACTATTCATCAAATGGATCAACTCATTTCAAAAATTGGGTTAGCTCATTTCTCAAATAGATGCTAGTTATATGCTTGACCACTTGAAACTAGCCATTGAAAAGTTTTAGCCAACATTTCAGTTGGGCTGGCTCAGATTCTATTAGGGCCAGCCCAAGCAGAAGTCAAGTCGGCTTGGTTTTTGATAGAGTCAACCCGAGCAGAAGGCCAAAAAGCATATCAGGTTGGCATGCTAGAAGAGCTGACTCAATTATTGAGAGAGCTGGCTTGACCAACGAATAGAACTATCTAAAGATTTTATTTTGGCTAGAAATTTGGGTTTAATCCAAATCTATGTACATTACATAAAAAATCATGAATCAATTTAGATCTAATCTAAACACTTATTCATAAAAATTTAAATTAAAATCATTCAATCATATCATAAAAAAAATAGATCAGATCTAAAGTTTTATGATTAATTTTCTAGATCAGTAATGTACCAGGAGAACTTTTTCACTATAAGGGATAAACCTTACAGCAGGACAACCTTCAGTCTATGTGATCTTAATTTTATTTTTAGATTTAAAAATTAGATTATTATTTAGATCTAATCTAAAAATAATCTAAGCATGCGTATACATCATATTAAATAACTTGGATAATCTGATACCATTGCTGGGATGCATGCAGGATTTCTAGCTCTACTTTCAAAATTTTTTCGAAAATCAAATGAAAAAAATTAAAAATTAATCTAATTAATTTTTTTAGAGCTATAGATTTGATCTAACAATCCTAGATAGCTAGGATCTAATGTGATAAGTATGCATGAAAATATGAAAATAAAACAACATCAGTAGTAAAACGATTTTACTACTTTACATGTTCAAAACATGTTATCTTTGTGCGTGTAGTCGATTACTACAATCAAATTACTACCAGAAAGATCTAATCATTATAATGTAGCCACACAATATGTCTGGCCTCTACTGAAGGTCCACATGAGGCTCTGATTTCGATCGGTTCCTTTCGAGTGCTAGCTCAATGTAGAATGGTCTTGACGACTGAATCTTGATCGGATGCTTTGATCTTTCTCCATTGAATCTTTGGATGCTCCAGATCAGCCACAAAGGGAGATGAGAGGTTGAGGAGGTACTTTAGAAAATTTTGTGAAGATCTGATGCTCAGATCTCATGAAACTCCTTGAATCCTAGGTTGAAACCCTTGGATAGCTTTCACCAAAAACTCTTGCGCCCTCTCTTTCTCTTGGTTTTTCTTCTCTTTAATTTTTTTTCTTAATTTTCTCATGTAGGGGAGAGGCTCATGCATGCAGAGGGGAGGCATTTTTAGATCTATGCATGTCCAAAAATCCATGAATTAAATAGAGCAAAAACAACTAGATGGCATGGAAGGAAGATAAGATAAGGAGGAATTGGTTGTTTGTTTGAATTAAAATCTCACTTGAATTCAAATGCCAACGAATCTGATCCTATCAGGATGTGAGAAACAAGGGCGTGCACCCTCTCTTGCATGAAAAAACTTCATAAGAAAACTTTTTTC
Organism: Cocos nucifera; assembly: GCA_006176705.1. Lineage (NCBI taxonomy): Eukaryota > Viridiplantae > Streptophyta > Magnoliopsida > Arecales > Arecaceae > Cocos > Cocos nucifera. The sequence goes on along the minus strand of QRFJ01003446.1, from coordinate 176,706 downwards.
TCATGGAGAACAGGATGGTGCAAGTCAAAGTGTCAAAGGCTAGGGAGAAGACTAGTCAAACTAGTCTTAATAAACCTTATCCAATTAGACCAACCCAAATCAATTTGGTTAGGCCCAATTAGATCAGATTAAATCTAACTTATTTAGGCTCAATTAAATCTTAATCAAATCAGAAATTGATTAAGCCAAACTCATGATCAAATCAGGGATCAAACCTCCTCGACGATCAGGTCATCTCATAACCTAATCAAGTCAAATCCAACTGAATCCAATTCAATTGGACTTGATTCAAAAATAATTACTTAATCAAATTAAGTTAATTAGTGATCAAATCTCTAATTAAATCTCTCATAAAAATAGAGTCTAAATCTAGTAGGTGTCCGGATAATAGAGTCCGATCAAAATGAAACTCTTGATCCCAAACTAGTATGGCTCTTGACCCCAGTGTTCCAAACGAATGGAACTCATTATCACAAAGTTCTAAACTAGTGACACTCTTAATAATAGAGTTTCAGACAAGCAGAACTTAGAGTCTCAGTATAGTAGGACTCTTGGTTGAAGAGTTTCAGTCCAGTGGGACTCTTGATCATAGAGTTCTAGTCTAGTGGGACTCTTCATCAACCATTAGATCAGGTAGGAACCTCTAATGTATATGACCTGACAAGTTTGAACCTATGTCGGTAGCATAGGAACCAATTCTTATACTAATCAAAGTGACTATCTAGTAACAGTACTCGATGTTCGGATAGGTCAAATAGTCATAATCACAACACTCAGAACCTACACGAATATAGTTACCGCATAATTCATCCCTTTGACCTCTGTGTATAGGATAATTTTGAGTTAAACTGTCAATCTTGAAAAGTACATCCAAATCATGTCTCAATGCAATTAGTCCTATGACTCCTCACTAGGACTATCTTGGCTAAGGATTTGCTAAATTGAAATACAATTGAACATAGCTCCTAAATCGGAGTGGTCAATCCTATCTTGACTCACACACCGACTCTTCAAGTACTTGACTGTATCCAAAAATCTTCCATCACTGAATTAAAAATTTAGATAGTTTGGCACCAAAGCACAGTGAGTTGCTTGAAAGTCACCATGGTGATCTTAGGTTGGAGGGTCACTTATATCTATATTCTATTGAAGCAAATTTTGATAGCAGAAAAACTCCAAAGTTGGTCATATTCGGTGCAAATGACCGCTACATCTCATCTGCATGCCATACTAGTGTCTCTACACTTCTTGGTTAAGAGGACAACCAACCTATATGGTACACGATGATCTATATTTGATAAATATTATCGTCCTTGATAACAATGTATCATTTAGTCACGAACACATTTACGGACTAAATGAAAAATCCTCCTTTGTCAATTCTAAATAGTCCTAAGGACTTCACCATAACACAAAAATTTATTAATAGATGAAGAAATTTATGATAAAAAATATTAAAATAATATTTATTTATTTATTGATTTATATATAATTATAAAATAAGCTCAACCATCAATAGGTTGATGATTGACTTTGGGATGTTATTTTCAATAATCGTGACATGCTCGACCTTTATAGGTATCCACACAGGAATGATCTAAGATGCTCTCATGATTTTTGATCTTTCTTCTCAAAAAAAATCAACACACACAATCTTTGATTCAGCCCTGACATAGACCAACCCTTATCCACCTGATGCAAGAGAAGGAGAGAAAGATCTCTTTCCTTTTTGGTGTGATAAAAGAGGCTCTCCTCTTTCTTTCTTGCATGAGATCTTGGGCATGGGGCATGAGAAAGAGAGAAGGCGTGAGGTTGGTTTGGGGTGCAGATCTAATCTGCTCTAGGTGTGGGAACAAACTCTATCTAAATCCTTTAGGATTTTGAGATTTAAATAGATCCATAAGAATCCTCATAGCATAAGACTTTGATCAGTCAAAGCCTTGCTTAAGAAGGGTTCATGGTGCTACTTTGGGCATGCAACATCCTTGGATGCCACCCCTCCTCTCCTTTTACATGAATTTAAGTTGTGTTGCCAATACTTGGGCACCCCCTTTTGTGTACTTTGACTAATCAACTCCCCATCACATAAGGAGTCTAAGTCTCATGGGGATTTAGGGTTTAACTATGTGCTAGCATGGAGATATAAAATTCTTTAGAATTTCTCATAAATCTTAACTCAATTATAACTTCCAAAGCCCAATGTCAAATCATAGATCAATTCTTTTTTATATGTGACTCCATAGATTCCATTTTGTCCGATAGTAAGATATATTATGATCATTATCAACAACATCATTGAAACTCCTTTCATTGGATTGGAATAATTTCAATTCACCCAATGAGAATTATTGATTGTCAAAATAATTCTCGTTGGTCTCACATGTTAGAAACAAAGGGTTGATTGATTTATGTAGTGAAAGGATAAAAATAAAAATTTAGATTAATATGTAGAAAAATAAAAATTACTTTTAGATCATTAGCATATGAGATCTCATCTCGAATCAATCCTGGATCTCTCATAGTTATTAAGATTAAGATTAAAAGAAGAAAGATCGGATCTTCACCTTGGTGTGGGTAGATCTATATCACAAATTGATGATCATGGATATTTTCAAGGTCCTCTTGAAGCTGCACATACGTCTGGCCTCTATAGGTATTCGCACAAGATTGTCGTTTGATCAGAGTGTCCAATCTTACTGGGATGCTAGCTCTCTTGTAAAGATCCTCTTTGATGATGGATGTTCTTTCCCTCTTTGCTAAAAATTCTTCTCAAGAATCTTAGCCTTTCTTCTTTGCAGAACATGCTCTGCAATCGAACAGATCAAGAACTTTTTTTGATCCTTTCTTGATTTTTTTCTCAAGAAAATCTAGCAAGTAGCCCTTTTTTGATTTTCTTCTCAAGAAATATCTAGCACTCTCCCCTTTTTGATTTTCTCATGTCTGCCCAACTCTTAGGCATGGAACTCCTTCCTTGTGAGAAAAGAATGGAACGTCCAACTTCTTAGGCATCCAAGAGAGACAGAGGGAGAGGGGGGAGAGGTGGTTGGGCATCCAACTTTTTTTGGGCGTCAAAGATAGAGAGAGAGGAGACATGCAATAGGAAAGAGGAGAAGAGGCATTAGGAGGCTTGTATGCACACCCCTAGGAGCACGCAACTCTTGGAGAATGACATGAGAAAAATCAACATAAAATAGTATGGGGCACCATCTCTTAAGTAGAGTCCTTCTACAAGTTAATCACCTTTTGATGGATAGAGTCCGAAGTAGCTTAGAATTTAACCGAATCAAAATTCTTATCTTATAAAGAGTCCAATTGCCTTTGGGTTTAGGGTTTCTATAAAGCTTAATTGGTTTGATCAACTTAGCTCGAGTCAAGTCCAATTAAATCACCATTTAATTTGACTCAAAGTCAACCCTAATTATTTAATTTGATCAAATCAAATTAAATAATATTGCAATAATTGCACATAAGTCCTCCTAAAAGCTTACAAACTATTAGTAAGTCCTCTCTTACAACTTTTGCATTTTAGGATCACTAATTTATAATAATTATAAATTTATCAAATTATCAATCATATCAATAATTAGATCCTAAGGCAATTCAGAATTACAATCCACCATTTGGTCAGACATAATCTTTTTGTGTATGACCCTATAGATTTTATTTTATCTAGTAGTAAAATATATTATGATCTCCATCAATAATATTATTTAAAATCTTTTTAACAAAATAGAATAATTCTAACTCACTCAATGAGAATTACTGACCATTAAAATAATTCTCGTGGATCTCACAATCTACCAATGATGCCTAGCAACATGTAGTGGCATTCCAGCGAAACAAAATGGATGAATCTCTAGGTGCAGTTATTATGTGATATAGTTCTTCTATCATGAGTCCTGACAAGTCAAAGGTTATAGATTTACTCATCAAACCCTATCATCTATCGTATGTCAAATTTATTCGATTCAAGTTTCTATTATGAAAATGCTAGAAACCATGTTGTAGTATTCATGCTGTCCTTGCTAAGATCTTCTAAACTCAACCTCATAAATCACATAGGGCTTCTTCTTATCTACTAAGATTGATAGATCCTATCTAAGTGCACATTCTAATCCTATAATGAATCTACTACTGCTAATATGTACCATAAGGCTCCATATGGATAGGAGACCAAGTATATGTATAGTCAAACTACACAATCCTATTATGAATAGCCGAAACACTATAGGTTAAAGGACTAGTCACACTATTGCAGCATCAAGTAAGTCATTGACGAGTAGGTAAATATCCAAGTGACTTCTTGTATCAGTCATACTCAATATTCTTATTCTCTAATAACCACCTGCACTCTTACTCCAGTGTTCTCATACTATAGACTGAAGATTCATCTATCCTAAAAGAAAAGCAATTTGTGCATCAATCTATCCAGATCAATCATCATTCCCATGATGATCTATTGATTAGGAGCATTTAGAAATTAATCACAAATGATATATGCCTTAAATTCTCAACTCTTAAAAATATGTGCCATTATCTTATTAATTTCTTAGATAATTTATGGATACATATCAATATGAATGAAAATAATTAACCTAATTTTATTAATATTAAATATAGAATTATATCCTAGAATAAATATATGTGTCAGCTTGATTGGCTTTTAGGGCATATATCTAACATCACAATCCAGCAATGATGCCTAATAGTATGTAGTGATATTCCAGTAGAATAAAATAGATGAACCTCTAGGTGCAATTACCATGTGATTCAATTTTTTTATCATGAGTTCTGATAAGATGGAGATTATGAAAAACTCATCAAACCTCATTATCTATCATTTGTAAGATTTGTTCAACTCGAGTTCATCCTACAAAATCTTAGAAAATCCTTTTTCATTATTTACACTGCCATGGCCATGATCTTCAGAACTCAATCTCATAAATCACATAGGACTACTTCTTATCCATCAAGATCAATAGATCTTATCTACATGAACATCCTACTTCTACAACAAACCTACTGCAGCCAACATGCACCGCAAAGATCTATATGGTTAGGAATTAAGTATATATATGGTCAAACTACGGCAACCTCATTATGAATAATCGAGTCATCACAGGTTAAAGAACTAATCACACACTGCAACATCGAGTAAGTCATGACAAGAGGATAGATATTTAAGTAATTTCTCATATCGGTCATGCTTGGTATACTTATTCTCTAACAATCACATGCACTCTCACTTAGTATCCCCACACTATAGACTCGAGACTTGTCCATCCAAAGAAAAGCAATCCATGCACCAATCTCATTGGATCAATTACTATCTTCATGGTGATCCATCAATTAAAAATAATTTATGAATTAATCACCAATGATACATGTCTTGAATTCTCAACTCTTGAGAATATATGTCCTTATTTTATTAATTCATTGGATAATTTATGGACATATAAACAACATGAATGGAAGAAAACTATCCAATTCCATTAATAAATAAAAAGGTCAAGTAAAAAAAAATATCCTAGAAAGAATAAATGTGTCAGCCAAATTAATTTCTAAGGTATACATCTAACGATCTCCCACTTGCACTAAAGCCAATCTGTCATATAGCTAAGCCCCATCTTCTCAAGATGGGCTTCAGTCTTCTGCTGACTAAACAGCTTTATTAGTGGGTCTATCATATTGTCCATGGAGTCTATTCTCTGTAGCTTGATATATCTTTTTCAAGATAGTCGCATACGATATGAAACTGCCACTCAATATACTTGGACTTTTGATGAGATCTAGGCTCCTTAGCAAAGGCTATGGCACCGTTATTATTGTAGTATAGTGTGATGGCATTTGATGACATGACACCAAATTCTACAATAATTTTTTTGAACCAGAAGGCTTTCTTTGTAGTTTTAGAGGTAGCGATATATTCAGCTTCTATAGTAGAGTCCACAATGATCAATTGCTTAGAATTCTTCTAATTAACCAATCCACCATTGCGCAAGAAAGCACATGTTGATATAGACTTTCTATCATCAACATCGAATATAAAATTTGAATCAATGTATCCTTCTACCCTTAACTCTGATCCTCCTCCAAAGATCAAGAATAAATTCTTAGTTCTTCTCAAGTACTTATGGATGTTCTTCGTAGATATCTAGTGCTTCTCATCTGGATTTAACTAATATCTACTCATGACACTCATAGTAATGGATATATTAGGTCGACTATATAGCATTATATACATGAGACTCCCAATAGCTAAAACACAAGGGATCTTGCTGATGCACTGAATCTCCTTAAGTATGTTGGAATATATTTTTTTAAAGAGATAAATTCTATGCCTAAGAGATAAAAGTCTTCTATTGGAGTTTTCCATGCTGAACCTTTTCAGCACCTTCTCTATGTATAATTTTTGTGAGAGATCCAGCATCCTCTTAGATCTCTCTATAATCCTTTATTTTCATAATATAGGATGCTTCCCCAAGATTTTTTATGAAAAATTCTCTGGATAATCACATTTTAACCAAAGTTAGTATGGGAACATTATTCTTGATTAGGAGGATGTTATCCACGTACAATATGAGAAATATAACAGTACTCCTATTGACCTTCTTATAAACACATGGTTCCTCCTCACTCTTGATGAAATAAAATGATTTGATCATATCATTAAAATGAGTGTTCCAACTCCGAGATGCTTGCTTTAGTCCATATATAGATCTTTGCAGTTTGCAAACCTTATAATCTTTATTATTAGAAGTGAAACCCAGAGGCTACTCAATATAAATATCTTCCTTAAAATATCTATTTAGAAAAGTAGTTTTCATATATATTTATCATATCTCATAATTATAATATGCTGTGATAGAAAGCAATGTGCGGATGGACTTCAACTTGGCCACTGACAAAAATGTCTCTTGATAATCAATGCTTTTGCATTGATTATAACTTTTTGCCACAGCCTTGCTTTATATGTTTCTATCTTTCTATCCAAACCTATCTTTTTTTTATATGGTCCAGACTTTGTTGGAGTGCATGGAGTCAATTTTTGACTTTATTGCATTAAACTACTAATCAGAATTGATGTCTAACATCACCTCATATTAGTTTTTAGAATCATCTTCATGTTTCTTATCTCCTATGAGAAATATTTATTTTCTCTACATCTACTATAATCATACCCAAGTATCTTTTAGGAGGACATGAGATTCTACTGAATCTACTAGGTAGAGAAAGTACTCCATGTTCTATCTCATCTTAAATAGGTTCTATAGGTTCTATGACTTATTGCTCTTTAGAGAGTTTCTCTTTGAGCTCAATTTTCCTCCAACTACCTTCATTTTGGATAAACTATTTTTTCAAGAATATAACATGTTGGCTCACAATTACATTATAATCCTCTATAAAGTAAAAGTAGCATCCCAAAGATTCTTTAGGATATCCAATGAAATGAGCTCTTATAGACCTAGCCTCTAGCTTATCCATTTATTGTTGCTTGACATAGACTGGACATCTCCAAATTTTGAGATGACCAAGACTTGATTTCTTACCATGCCATATCTCATATGGCATGGAAGGAACAAACTTAAAGAAAACTCTATTCAGTATGTAGATTGCAGAAAGTAAAGCATGTCCCCAAAGAAATAAGGAAAGATCAGCAAAGCACATCATGGATCGGACCATATTTAATAGAGTCCTGTTCCTCCTCTTTGACATCCTTTTGAGTTAAGGTATACCAGGAGGAGTCCATTATGAGACTATGCTATTTTTCTTATGAAAGAATAATGCCCTACAAGCCAATCAGAATTTATATTTTGAGGGATTTTCTTTTAATCTTTCAGACTCATATAATTGATATTTTATAAATAAATAAAAGGTATTTATATTTCATCATATGCTGCATCTTATATTTTTGTTAAGATTATGATGAACCTCATAAATTAAGATAATGATTTTAGGATTATGATGAGATCGTTCTAGTGAGATCTAAAATTCTAAAATTTTAATCTAGAATATTCTCAGTCGATGGATCATTGAGTTGGAGATCAATATTTTCGATAAGACTGGCACATCCTATGTATGCTCGAAGGAGAGGGTGATTGATCTCATAATTACTTATATAGAGATACTAATACAAGGATGTGGATGCTCACTAGAGAATGAGTTCTTTTAATTGATCCATATTGAGAACATCTTATGGAGTTTTACTTAACTGTCAAAAGATGTTTCTTTTAGTGGAAGTTATGCAAGTAATCCTTTGACTTGAGACTACAATAAAATCTTTTATATATGAATCCATATTTTGGTTCATAGTCATTCATGACTTAGTCATATACAGGATGTTCTGGATATGATGGATTGTATATGGAGGTTATGAGCAGGTCAATATGGAATTGATCACTCCTAGCAAGAGGAGATCACATCCTACTTGCTCAAATCATTTGGTGGTTGAAGGAGACTTTGATCAAAGCAAAAATAAAAATTAAAAAAGTTTTTAATATTTTATTAATCAAATCATTATTATAAGATTGAGACAGACATGAATATGATATTGGATTTGATATTATTTAATGTCCTAAGTCATATTCGGGATAAAGGATGATCATAGGATTTAAGATTAAATTGCATTGTAACTCACCACTAAAGGATATTTTTTGTATTTATATCAAAATTTTTTATCTTTCAAGAAGACATGATACATTGCTAGAAATCAATTTTATCTTGTAGGTTTGATTAAATTAAAGAGTTTAATTCGATCATCAATTAGAAAGAGTTTTAATTATTAAAATTTGATTAGCACGATTTGATCTAATTCGATTAGAAAGGATTCTAATCAAATTATGTCAACTTGCACTTGGATCTACTGCTAGCTAGATGTGGAATCCAATGGGTCATACACAAATAGAGCTAATTAAGGATCTAATTAGATTAGATCATATTTGTAGGGTGAATATGCTAGCACGTATTGCAAACCCTAGCTTTTAATTTTTGAATCAGATTTAAAATAGGTTGTTAATTTGGGCTAATTAAACCTAGTTAGACTCATGTTTTAAATTGGTCTAGATTAGGTTGACCCATGGTTGGCCAATCTTAACACTTTTCTAGCCAATTGGGTTAGTTTGAATCTTGAATTAGGGTTGCTTTGTGTTGATGACACTAGATAATGGGCCTTCCTTCATGCTAGGTCAATGTTATGTCAAGAACCATAGTAGGTTTATTGTGCAACCACAAGACTTGCTATGGGGATTGATGTAATATAGTTCTAGTGCATATAAGATGCTTATGGTATTTTTGGATATAATACTTTGTTATGTAACCACAAGGATAGTAATATTTGAATTCGACTGTATGAAAATGAAGGATCTAACTTAACTAAGATATTATAGTTTATTATGCAACCATAAGGCTATTAATATTTTAAAGGCCAAGATAAAGTTGAAAATTGCATGAGATGCAATTAGGAAGAGTTTTCTATCTATAAACTCAAAAGGATTTATTATGTTACCACAAGGCTTTTATGAGGAATTAAGATCTCAACCCCACTAAGATAAATATTTAGAATATCCCGTTCATCATAGAAGAGGGCTATGATATTCGATAAAATAGTGGGAGACATAATTAGACATAAGACCTTATTTAATTGTGTGTCATCATGAGTTGTCTTCTTATGCAATGTTCTTTATTTAATATAGATTAAATTCTACATGGCATTTTCATAATCATTGCTAGGAATTTTAGATTCCAACAAATTGATGGGTCCTAGTTATATAGATTGGTTGAGGAATTTGAAAATCTTGCTCAATCAAGAGAAGCATTCACATATTCTTGATCTTTCTAAATATGAAGAGGTTGGGGAAGATGCTACTGAAAAAGAGGTATCCACATATAGGATGTGAAAGAATGATAGCTTGACTATCGAGTGCATTATACTGGCATCTATAAGTAATAAAATATAGAGGTAGCATGATGGCATGGATACTCAGTCTATGGTCCTTAATTTAAAGAAGTTGTATGGAGAACAGAGTAGAATTGCTAGGTATAAAATATCTAAGTAGTTATTCCATGCAAGAATAAGTGAAGGGACATCTGTACAAAACCATGTCCTTATGGTCATTGACTTGATCACTAGATTGAGTCAATTGGATTTTATGATGGATGGAGAATTAAGTCAGGATTTGATTTTGCAATCTCATTTTGAATCATTTTCTCAATTTGTTGTGATATCACATGAATAAATCAAATACCTCTTTGCCTGAGCTATTAAATATGCTCAAAATAGCTGAGAGCTACATCAAGAAAGACAAGGATTCAATTTTTTTTTATGAATTAAATCTCTAAGAGGAAATCAAGCATGAAGGGTTCAAAGAAAAAGTTGAACCCTAAAGGTGGCAACATAAAGAAGAAAGGGTAGAAAGCCTCCAGATAAAGTACCTATTTTCACTGCGGCAAGGCAAGTCATAAAAAATGAATTGCAAAGCTTTCCTTGCAACTGTAAAGACTAATGCAAGCATTGCACCAAAAGATATGTATAAGATACATACTATTCTATCATTAAACTCTTCAATATCAAATTCTTGGGTATTGGATACTGCTTGCGGTTCTCATATCTACAAATAATTGTAGGGCCTACAGAGAATTAGAGTTTTAAAGAAAGATGACTTTGAGCTCTATGGTGCTAGAGGAGAGTCCATCCATGCTGAAGATGTAGAAACAAATCTCCTGAAGTTATCTTTTGGAATGATCTTAGAGTTAAAAAATTATTATTATATGCTTATGATCATTAGAAATATTAATTTTGTACCATTGTTGTTGCAACATGGATTTGAAATAAATGGAAAGAGCAATGCCACTCAATTTCTTTTTCTAATGAAATTCTCTATCATGACATTTTGGATAATGGTCTTCTAATTCTATCTCTTAATGATAATATTTTTTATGTGGATGAAAATAAAAAAAATAAAAGAGAGAATATGTATAATGTTGGGGGTAAAATTAGATCCCGTTGAAGTCTGCCAAGCCCTTGACAGTCGACCTCCATTTTGTGAGAGTCTGCTAATCTTCTCAACAACAACTCTTGATTGCATAACCTATCAAAGGCATGCTAAAGTTTGGCTGAACTTCTTCTAGTCGGACTCCTTTCTGCCGAACTTCTTCCAGTCGTACTCTTTCCAGCCAAACTCCTTCTAGCCGGACTCCTAGTCATGCTCCTTCCATTTGATAGTAGATCCACTCAGTCTGCAATGTGCTCATCAGTCGAGCTAGTCCAAAAGGATCTCATCAAGTTCTCAACCTACAAGATCACTTTAGTAGATTCCAACCAATTCTAGGTTCATTTCTCATCATCCAAGAGCTGATATTGAAGCTCGACTAGTTCAACCTCAAGCTTTCCTTCTCGATATCGATCAGTACATAGCCAGTTGGTGTAGTTGTCCAACCCTCATCCAAACTTCAATAAGTAGATCTCAATTGCGTACAAGTCACAATAAATGATAGTTCACTTTCCATAATAAATTCTACATGGCCTGAACGGCCCACTATTAGGCAGTTATGACTATCACCATGAATCTATTACACGCTCCACCTATTTAAGAAACCCTTCAGATATGCTTCATTTCTAAGCTTTAATACTCGTCTCTCTACTCTGCTCATTTTCTTCCTGAGTACTTCATTTCTGTTGAGCAGAGAACTAATTTGACCATCGAAGGATCCTACTAGAACCAACTTCGGCTAGGACTTCATCTTGCAGGTCTTGTCGGTGATGTCAACTTTTCCAACTCTAGCAATCTTCGATGTCAGCACCATTTCCATACTAACAGGATTGGCGCTAGAGGAAGAAACTCTAAGCCCTTATTCTTAAAGGAGTGCTTAGTTGATTTCATCTTCTTCTTCCTACTTTCAACTCTTTGGTTCTTTTTCTTCTGATCTCTTCTTAATTTTGTAAGATGCCACCAAAATAGGCTTCAACTCAATGATCCACTGCTTCTACCATCAAATCTAACCCAGATCTACTAGCATCGACTCCATTACCAGTACCTTAACCCCTTCCACCAGCAGCCATGGTAGATTTGAAGCAATTTAACCTGTTGATGTAGTAGGTTAGAGGTCTTACTGAAGCGATGCAGGCCCTGCAGCAGCCTTCGGCACCAGTTTAGCCTCACCAAAATGCCAGGAGCCAGTGTAGAGAAGGCCCACCTGGGCAAGCAGGCCAGTAACCCCTAAAAAAGAGAAGCAGAGAGCAGAGAGCCCCTATTCCGATCATAATTCTACTCCTGGAGGGTTTTTGTCTCCTACAGTCAGCCATCCTTTGAGATTCATGATCGAGATGACACTCTCGATCAGAAGCTTCAAGAAATAAACCAGCGAATTGAGAAACTCCACCATGCTGCCCCTGTTTGCAATGATGACATCCGCTCTGACCCTCCATTTTCTACCCATATCATGTAGGAGTCCATTCCACCGAACTTCAAGCTTCCTCAATTTGAGACCTACGATGGGACCACCGACCCCGTCGATCATATTGAAGCATTTAGAACTATGATGCTACTGCATGGCATGCTTGATGCCATCTTATGCCGAGCTATTTCCTCCACTCTTAAAAAGGTAGCATGGAATTGGTACTCGAGCCTCAAACCAAGTACCCTTTTCTCCTTTGATTAGATGAGCCACCTATTTGTGGCTCACTTCATCAGCAGTCGGCATCAAAGAAGAGGCTCAAACTGCCTCATCCACATCAAGCAAAAAGAAAGGGAGTCCATCCAAGCTTATATGAGCCAGTTTAATACCATTGCCTTGGAGGTCTGAAATTTGGACTAGTCTATTATAATGACTACACTGTAGGGTGGCCTCTAGAAGAACGACCTCCTCTTCTTCTTGAAGAAGAAGTACCCCAAAACTTCACTGACATGCTGGCCGGGTTGAAGGCTATGCTCGAGCAGAGGAGGCCTTCAAATTGAAAGATGAAAAAGCTATAGGAGAGTGATAAACAGGCGAATCCAGTAAGCTTGCAACTCTAGAGAAGTCGAGTGAAGCTCGACCATGCTCTAGAACCTCTCCTGAGCATAAATGAGCCCGAACTCTATCTTGAGCTCGTAGACAAAGAAGCCTAGATCGAAGGATGCAGCGGAGCTCCCCTCCTAGAAAATTCAACAACTACTCTCCCCTGAATGCCTGTAAGGCTTAGGTGCTGATGGAAATAAAGGAGCAGTTGCCAAGGCTAGAAAGAATAAAGACTGATCGAGCCAAGCGTAACCCCAACAAATACTATCTCTACCATCATGACCATGATCATGATACTGAAGAATGTATCTAGCTTCAAGACGAGATTGAGGGGTTGATTAGAAGAGACTGACTGTATCGATTCCTCAGGCATCGGTAGGAAAGAAAAGAAGATCAGCTAAGGGATCTCTTGCAACCTAAACCACCTTGGAGGAATGAACCACAAGGAGATCGACCCCCACTTAGGATCATCAGCACCATTACTGGGGGACATTGAGAAGGAGAGGCAAGCAGATCAGCAGAGCCAGCAAAGAGGCAGAAGATCGAAGAACCCATGGCTTTCATGGAATAAGATGCTCATGGGGTTCAATTTCTGCATAATGATGTGGTTGTAGTAATTTTAAATATTGCTGATTGTGATGTATGTTGTATTTTGATTAATAATGAAAGCTATGTTGATGTTTTATTTTATAATACTTTTTTCAAAATATTCATACCTGATAGTAGAATGGAACCAATAAGCTTTGCGCAAGTAGGATTCACCGGTGATGTAGTACCAATTGAAGGAGTAATAATTTTACTAGTTGTAGTAGGTCAGTACCCAAAACAATCCAGAGCTCAAGTTGATTTCTTAGTGGTAAAGGCACCCTCCGCCTATAATGCAATCCTTGATCGATCTGGTTTAAATATACTTCAAACAGTGGTCTTGACTTATTATCTGAAAATAAAGTTTCTGATGGGACATGGAGTTGAAGAAGTCAGAGGAGATCAAGCTCTAGCTCGACACTAATACACCATTGACTTGCAAGGAGGGAGGCAAGCAAACCCCTATCTGATGGATGAACTTGATGCTCATGATGATTTGACTAAAGAACGGAGGGAGCCAATTGAGGATCTTGTCATAGTTTCTTTAAATGATGGGAATGAAGAGCATACTGTCCAAATTGGCTCCAATTTGTAGGAAGAGGTCAGAAAGTAGCTCGTCGTCTTCTTGCAGAAAAATGCTTATGTCTTCACTTGGGTACCTATAGATATACCAAGAATTAATGCTGAAGTGATGGAGCATCACTTGAATGTAGATCTCAAATGTTGGCCTATAAAATAGAAGAAGCATAACTTTGCACTAGAGTGGCGAAATACTATCATGGACGAGATCGATAAACTCCTTAAAGCCAAGTTCATCCGAGAAGTGTCCTATTTAGACTAGATCATAAACATTATCCTTGTCAAGAAGGTAAATGACAAGTGAAGGATGTGCATAGACTTCATAGACTTGAACAAAGCTTACCTAAAAGATAGCTACCTCTTGTCCAGAATTGACCAATTGGTGGATACAACCTCGGGCCATGAGCTCCTCACTTTTATGGATGCCTTCTTCGATTATAATCAAATCCAGATGGTACTAAAAGATGAGAAGAAAACTACTTTTATTACTGACTGTGGTCTTTATGGTTACAGGGTTATGCTTTTTGGACTAAAAAATTATTGTCCAGTGGTAGCAACCTAAGAGCGGGGGGGGGGGAATTGGGTTTTTATAAAAGCTTTAGCCAAATTTAACTCTAAGCAATTATGTGCTTTGATTTTAATCTAAGTGGTGAGAATGAGATGTATATAATATGAGCAGCAGAATTAAGATAACAAAATCAAACTATAAAAGTAAAGTAAGAATTATAAGCATGCAAAGTATATAGAGAGATAGAAGAAAAAAGCATAACACAAACACATAAAGATTTATAGTGGTTCGGAGCAATCCGCTCTTACATCCACTCTCTAAGTTTTTCTTGGAAATTCCACTATAATCTATCCTTGATTATAGTGTGTTTGTTTTTTCAGGCTCACAAACAAACCTAGTTGGTTTTCACTAGAGCACCAACCAAAACCTAACACCGTTAATTTTTCAGGTTCACCAACAATCTAGTTGGTTTTTTGGGATCACCAATCAAAACCTACAATATCCAGTTCCAAGCTTGGACGGGCCTAAATCCCAAGTTTCTTTCCCCCAAAGAAACTTATAAAGAAATCAAAAAATACAAGTAAAATTTCAGCATAATATAAAAAATAGAGTATAAGCTTTTTTAAATCCTAAAGAACAAGTCAATAATGTGCTTAATTGAAGCTTGGCTTTTCTTCAAATTGTGCTTAAAAAAATGTGGAAGATGTTGGAGAAGATTGCTTTGAAGGCTCACTGAAATCTATGCACAACACTTCTCTCTTTTCTCTTTTCTTTGAATATTCAATGTTCCTCACAAAATCTGAAAGATTTTCTTTCTAAATCCCTTAATCTCTTTTTCTATTTTTTTTCAATTGATTCTCCATCTTTAAATACCTTCAGAGAAGGTTGGAGTGAGAGTTCTTAGCAGTTGGAAGCTCTGAAATAGCTGTTGGGGTTGAAAAATAGCCGTTGGAAAACTATCCATTGAAGACTGTTTGCATAGATCGAGACCTCTCAGTTTTTCATGAGACCTCTCATCAGATTTCAAGACATCTTGATTTTTCACGAGATGTCTCGTCAGAATCGTGAGACCTCTTGAGAAATCTGCAAGACCTCTCACTCTTAGAGCACAGAAATGAAGTTTCTATCTCCTAAGAATAAGACATCTCGAGTTCAACTCGAGATCTCTTGAGACTGTACTAGAATACTGTTTCATTATGCCAGATCACTTGAGAGCTCTCGAAAAAAGTTCGAGACATCTCGAAAAATCTTGACTTCATTTTTCTTCAATGTTTGACCTTCCAAACTTGAGTTTCTTGGCCCCAAACTCTATTAAACATAATTGCTTCCTTCAATTTTAATTTCTCTTCTTTCAATCATACTTTCTTCATACCAAGCCATCTAAATATGTGTGAATTTGCTCTTTTAAGTATTTTGACATGGCATCTTGAGAGAATTTATTCTTGAGATAAATTTTTTATTTTGGATACTTAAAAAATTTTGCACACATTCTTGAAATACATGATTAGATACATAATATACTCAATATTTTGGAATCATCAAAATCAATCTCAGGATCAACAATCTCCCCCTTTTTGATGATGACAAAATTTTGAGTATATGCAAATAAAAGCAAATAATGTATTTCTATGCATTTTGCTAAAAGATATCATGAAGTATAGATTAAATATATGAATCAGTACTTCATGAATGTTCTCAATTATTCTATTAGTTCATTGCACATATTTCATATACTCATAAAAAAAATATTTTAATTCATATCAATGAGTACTAAGTTTTCATTTCAAGTATCAATATAATTCATTAAGTTTCTTCAAGCATATACTCAACATTCCTCTCCTTCTTTTTGACAGCATCAAAAAGCTCATGGGAAAGAAATAAGAAATAATCATCAAAATCAATAATATGATTGTATCAAAGTAAGAATTGTATTACATTCAGAAAATTAATTTATATGAATCATCAAAATCAACATCAAAGTATTTAATTGAGAGATGTATTAAATTCATAAAATCAATTAAAATGAATCATCTCCCTTTTGAAAATTTATCATTTGATTCAAAATAAGTTTCAAATATTTATTTTAATTTCAAAAATTAGCTTGAATTTAAATATTATATGCTTTTCCTCTTTTTGAATGAATATGATCTTTATTCAGATTTTCAAATATGCACTTTTAAAAAAAAAAAAAAAAAAAAAAAAAAAAAAAAAAAAAAAAAAAAAAAAAAAAAAAAATAAAAAAAAAAAAAAAAAAAAAAAAAAAAAAAAAAAAAAAAAAAAAAAAAAAAAAAAAAAAAAAAAAAAAAAAAAAAAAAAAAAAAAAAAAAAAAAAAAAAAAAAAAAAAAAAAAAAAAAAAAAAAAAAAAAAAAAAAAAAAAGTAAAAAAAAAAAAAAAAAAAAAAAAAAAAAAAAAAAAAAAAAAAAAAAAAATTTAAAAAAAAAAAAAAAAAAAAAAAAAAAAAAAAAAAAAAAAAAAAAAAAAAAAAAAAAAAAAAAAGAGAAATAAAGCTTTTCAAAATATTTGAATATGAAATCAAGCATAATATATACTTTAATATACTAACTTTTCTTTTCTTAAGAAATTTTGGTCAATTAGATTTGGAAAAGGTATGTATCAAAAATGTATCGAGTAAAGTAAAATAAATAGTATCAATGCATAAGATAGTCACATTTTCAAATTCATTACTTTGAGTAAAATATTATTTTAAAATAAATAATTCATAAAAATTTTACAATGCACATGAGAAATTTAGGATCAAATTTAAATTTTTAAATGGATTTCAAAATTTATTCCTTAGAGTAAGAATATGTTTTCAAATTAGTCAAAAAAATTTTAATCAAATCAAGTTAGAAAATATCTCTCCTCCTATTTTTAATACTTATAGCAAGATTAATTTACTTTTCAACTTTCTTTCCTTCTTTATTTCAAATCAAGCAAATTCAACATGAATTTAACCACTAAATTTAGATTTTTAAAATTTAAAATATATTTTTAATTTTAAAGGTCTTTTTTATTAAATGATTATTTTTTTTTAATATTTTCTCTCCCTTACTTTAATAAATAGAGTCATTTTTTTGAAAGATTTTCTTGATACCAATTAAACTAAGTTTTAAATCAAATCATAATTTTCTTGGTTCAATACCATTTAAAGATTAATTTGCAAATTCAGCTTGATACCAGTGATTTTAGTTTTGAATTAAATCAAGATGAATTGATTAAAATTAAATAATTTAAGAATTTAGAATGATAAATCAATTTGAATTGATATCAGCAAATTAGTTAAGGCAAATCATAAAGAAATTTTTAGTCATTCTTCAAAAAGATCATTTCTTCCTTTTCATAAGAAATATCAAGCAATTCAATTCAGAAAAGGTAGATATTTTTGAATTTATTTTAAATAATATCATATCAAATATATAGCTATGTAAAATCATATTTGAAATAAAGACATTCTTCTCTTTTTATCAAAAGATAAATCAATTAGATACATGACAATAGTAAGTTGTTTGATATCAAATAATTAAAACTGAAGTTCTCTATGAATATTTAGCAATTTAAAATATTCATATCTAATAAGAATCTTTTAATTTAAATTCATTAATTATAAAATTGATATAAAAAGAGTTAAAATATTATGCTGAATTTCAAAATAAACCATTTCATCCATAGCATGATATATAGAGGAGAGCGTATTAATCTTTAAAATCAAAGCATTCAAATTATTGCAAGCATCAAAATCAATCATACTTATCAAAATATGAAAGGTGTTATCATATGCATATATATTAACAAATCATTAAAGTTAATACATCAAACTTTCAATTCATAGAGTATGATCATTTTAAGCAATGATAAATCATCAAAATCAATCAAACACGCTTAATAATTATGCTAATTAATAATCAAAATATATTTAGCAAATAAAGATGGCATGGTGTGAGAATAGTTTAGATTTTACCAAATAGCACCATCCATCTATTTTTATTTTCAAGGCATTCATAAAAATTTTCTTCTTTTAGCTTCATTGGATACTTGGTATACCTGCAAAATTACTTCATACAAAGTATGGCCAATTCTTTTAAAATTGCATTCAAAAATTTTTTGGCCAATTTTATTGCATTTAAAGCATTTAATTGAATGATTTTTAGTTGAAGCTCTTGTGAAAATACTCGTGGCATTTTGCTATTTTCTTGAAATATTAAGATTGATTTCTATTTTATTGAAAACAACCCCATTAACTTTTACCATAGATTAGGAATTTTGAAAACTAATGGTAAACTTTTTAGCAATAGGCTTCAAAATTTCAATCTCTCTTCTCAAATTTTTATTTTCTCTCATGAGCTCTTTCTTTTCATTTAAAAGATTTTTCTTTTCTTTTAGGGAGGATCTTAAGGTATCATTATCCTTTTTAAGCTCCATATTTTCTTTAACTAACGAATTTTCAGTTTGATTCATTCTTATTTTTCTTTCATCAAAGTATTCTTTTCTTTCAAGATATCTTCATTTTTATTTAATAACTTATTCTTTTCATTAGCTGAAAGAAGATTAGATTTTTTTATTTCTTTATTTTCAGCCTTAATTTTTTGAATTCATCCATTAAATCATTGAAGGCTTCAAACAATTCCTCAAATGTAAACTTGGAGTTTTCAGAATTTACCTCAACCTTAATGGCCATGAGGCAAAGATTTTTCACTTTCTTTTCTTCATCCAAGCTTGAAGTGTCACTATTATCCGAAATTCCTAACATAGCTCTTTTCTTGATCTTTTTGGAATACTTTTTGAGTTGGGGGCAATCCAGCTTGTAATGTCCCCTTTTGTTGCAATTATAGCACGTGACACTTTTTCTTTCTTTTTTTTTCTTTCTTTTTCATACTTCTCTTTAGGAGGAACTTCGTGAATTTGCTTGTAAGTAGCTCCATATCCTCATCATCATCTTCGCTCTCTTCTTCTTTTGACTCATCACTTTCTTCATGTTGCGCAATGGATTTGAAGATGATGGTCTTCATCTTTCTTGGCTCTTCCTCTTCCTCCTTTTGAGCTATGTTCAACTCATGAGTCATGAGTGAACCCATCAATTTTTCTAGTGACAGCTTGGTGAGGTCTTTCACTTCTTGTATGGCTGTCACTTTTGCTTTCCATTCTTTTGGCAAAGATCTTAAAACCTTGCAAACAAGTTCATAGTTAGTATAGATTTTGCCAAGACCATTTAGAGCATTAATAATATCAATAAATTTAGAAAATATTTCAAAAATTAACTCATGTTTCTCCATTTTAAATATTTCATATTTATGAACAAGCAAGTTGATTTTGGACTTTTTTACTTGGCTTGTTCCCTCATGAGTCACTTTCAATCTTTCCCAAATTTTCTTTGCTGATGTACAAGTGGATATTCTATTAAATTCTTGTACATCAAGAGAATAATAAAGAACATTGATGGCTTTTGCATTTAATTGAGCCATCTTCTTATCAAATTCATCCCAATCCTTTTCTGGTTTGGGAATAGACATACCATTAATTTCTATTGTGGGTGTGTGTGGTCCTTTAGTTATGACTCCCCACAAGTCATAGTCTAAAGCTTGTATGAAAATTTTTATTTTAGTTTTTCAAAAGGTATAATTTGTGCCATTAAATAGTGGTGGTCTTGATGTGGATTGGCCTTCAGCAAATAATGAGTCAAATGGGGTTGCCATGATCTTTTACTTAAAACGGTTAGGTTAATAATCAATTATAGAGCACCTGCTATGATACCAATTGTTGCCCAAAGGTAGCAACCCAGGAGGAGGGGTTGAATTGGGTTCTTATAAAAGCTTTGGCCAAATTTAACTCTAAGCAATTATGTGCTTTGATTTTAATCTAAGTGGCGAGGATGAGATGTGTATACTATGAGTAGCAAAATTAAGATAACAAAATCAAACTATGAAAGTAAAGTAAGAATTATAAGCATGCAAAGTATATAGAGAGATAGAAGAAAAAAGCATAATACAAATATATAAAGATTTATAGTGGTTCGAAGCAATCTGCTCCTACGTCCACTCTCTAAGCTTTTCTTAGAAATTTTACTGTAATCTACCCTTGATTACAGTATATTTATTTTCTCAGGCTCACAAACAAACCTAGTTGGTTTTCACAGGAGCACCAACCAAAACCTAACACCGTTAGTTTTTTGGGTTCACTAACAACCTAGTTGATTTTTTGGGATCACCAATCAAAACCTACAATATCCAATTCCGGGCTTGGACAGGCCTAAACCCCAAGTTTCTTTCCTTCAAAGAAACTTGTTAAGAAATCAAAAAATACAAGTAAAGTTTTAGCATAATATAAAAAATATAATATAAGCTCTTTTAAATCTTAAAGAACAAGTCGATAATGTGCTCGATTGAAGCTTGGCTTTTCTTCAAATTATGCTTGAGAGGATGTGGAAGATGTTGGAGAAGATTGCTTTGAAGGCTCACTGAAATCTGTGCACAACATTCCTCTCTTTTTTCTTTTCTTTGGATATTCAATGTTCCTTACAAAATCTAAAAGATTCTTTCTCTAAATCCCTTAATCTCTTTCTTCTATTTTTTTTAATTAATTCTCTACCTTTAAATACCTTTAAAGAAGGTTGGAGTGAGAGTTCTTAGCTGTTGGAAGCTCTGAAATAGCCATTGGGGTTGAAAAATAGCCATTGGAAAACTATTCGTTGAAGGCTGTCCGCGTATATCAAGATCTCTCAATTTTTCACGAGACCTCTCGTCAGATTTTGAGATCTCTCGATTTTTCACGAGACGTCTTGCCAGAACCGTGAGACCTCTTGAGAAATCTATGAGATCTCTCACTCTCAGAGCACAAAAATGAAGTTTCTATCTTCTAAGAATGAGACATCTCGAGTTCAACTTGTGACCTCTCAAGACTGTGCTAGAATACTATTCATTATGCCAGACCACACGAGAGCTCTCAAAAAAAATTTGAGACATCTAAAAAAATCTTGACTTAATTTTTCTTCAATGTTTGACCTTCCAAACTTGAGTTTCTTGGTCCCAAACTCTTTTAAACATAATTGCTTCCTTCAATTTTAATTTCTCTTCTTTCAATTATACTTTCTTCATACCAAGCCATCCAAATATATGTGAATTTGCTCTTTTAAGTATTTTGGCATGGCATCTTGAGAGAATTTATTCTTGAGATAAATTCTTCATTTTGGATGCTTAAAAAATTCTACACATATTCTTGAAATACATGATTAGATACATAATATACTCAATATTTTGGAATCATCAAAATCAATCTCAGGGTCAATAAAAATGTAGGTGCAACTTATTAGTGCCTAGTAAATAAGATCTTCAAGGAGCAGATCGACCATAATATAGAGGTTTATGTGGATGACATGCTGGTTAAAAGTCAATCTTCATCAAATCACATCACTGATCTGGAGAAGATCTAACATGCTCTAAAAGTACAAGATGAAGCTAAATCCTAGAAAATGTGCTTTTGGAGTAACTTTGAGAAAGTTCCTGAAATTTATAGTATCGAGATGCGGCATTGAGGCAAATCTAGAGAAGATCAGAGCTATTTAGGAAATGACTACCTCAAAGATAATAAAAAAAGTCCAGCATCTTACAAAAAAAGTTGCAGCTCTGAACCACTTCGTTTCAAGATCGATGGAGCATTGCAGGCCCTTTATTCAGGCGCTCAAGTAGCTAACAAACTTCTACTGGACTCCTAAGTGTCAACAAGCCTTTGAAAAACTCAAGAATTATCTAAGCTCTCCTCCTCTTCTTGCCAAACCTGAACCTGAAGAAGAATTATTCATATACTTAGCTGTATCTTCAACTGCTATTGGAGCCATTTTGGTAAGAGAAGAAGCTAAAATGTAGAAGCTGATCTACTATATAAGACAAGTTCTGAGAGATGTAGAAACAAGATATACCAAATTAGAAAAGCTAAGTTATGTTTTATTGATTGCAATTAAGAAGCTCTGACCTTATTTCTAGGAGCATATAGTTACATTTCTTACTGATAAACCTATCAAAGTAGTCCTTCATCGACCTGATACCTTTGGAAGAATAGCAAAGTGGATGATCGAGCTTACTAAATTTGATATCAATTTTCAACCTCGACCATTCATTAAAGCTCAGATATTAGCCAACTTCATGATAGAATGCACCATCCCAGATCCAACCGAACTTGAATCCTAAGAAGGCTGTACATCCAACTTGCAGCTGAACTCCCCCAAAGAAAAAGTAGATCTTCTTGAAGATTTTTGGGCTTTGTATATCGATGGTTCCTCTAATGCTTCAAAGGCAGGCATAGGTTTAATTTTAATCAATCCAGAAGAAATTATTGTTGAATATACTCTGTGCTTTGAGTTTCTTGCCACTAACAATGGAGCAGAATATAAAGCTCTGATTGCAGGACTAAGAATAACCAAAGAGCTGGAGGCAAAACTTGAAAATTTATAGTGACTCTTAGCTGATTGTGGGGCAAGTTAATAACAATTATGAAGCTCGGGAGGAAATCATGAAGAGGTACTTGAAAAGGTAAGAAGCTTAATCTCAGCCTTTAGTAGCTTTGATATTCAGTAGATTATCAAAATAGAAAATACTAGGATCGATCTTCTCTCTAAGTTAGCTACTTTGGCTCCAAATGAATTGCCCAGAGAGGTCTTCTTTGAAGTTCTACAACGTCCAAGTTTGGAGGAGTCTCAAACAATAATGCAAGTCAACCATGAGCCTAGTTGGATCGACCCATTAATTTTATACCTTAGAGATGGTGTTCTTCCCAGAGATCCTAAAGAAGCTAGAAAGTTGAGAAATCAGGCCTCCTGCTATATTCTATATGAAAATAAGATGTATAAAAGGTTGTATTTTTTGCCACTCCTCAAGTGTCTTTGACCTTCTGAAGTTGATTATGCTTTAAGAGAAGTTCACGAAGGAATATGTAGAAACCATTTAGGGGCTAGATCTCAATCTTATAAACTACTTTGGCAAGGATATTACTGATTGACTATGTGCCAAGATGCCATAGAATATATGAAAAAATGCGATCGATGTTAGAGAAATACTAATATACAGAGATAGCTAGCTTCACAACTCACACTCTAAGCGCTCCTTGGTCGTTTGCCCAATAGAGGATGGATATACTTGAGCCCTATCTCATGGCATCTGGATAGTGAAAATTCCTCTTAGTAGTAGTGGATTATTTTACTAAATGGATAGAGGTTGAACCTTTGGCAAAAATTACTAAAGCTAGGATGTAGGACTTCATCTAAAAATCAATAGTTTGTAGATTTGGCCTTCCTCAAACTTTGATCATTGATAATGAGTGTCAGTTTATAGGAGCAAAATTTATCAAGTTCTGCAAAGATCTGAATATTTTTCATCATTTCACATCTGTGACTTATCCTTAAGTAAATGGTGAGGCTGAGGTAACCAACAAAACTTTGCTTTAGGAGATAAAGGCAAGACTTGAAAGGACAAAAGAAACATGAGTGGATGAACTCTATCATGTGCTTTGAACTTACGGAACCATCCAAAGTTTGTCAACTAGAGAAACTTCTTTTGCATTGGCTTTTGGAATAGAGGCAGTTATCCTAATTGAACTTGAACTTCCTTTAGTACGAGTTGAAGCTTTTAATGAATAAAATGACTCACAAGTCCTCAGAGCAAATCTTGATCTATTGGAAGAAAAGCAAGAGAAGGCTTAGATCAAGATGCCATCTTATAAGCAAAGGATGGCTCGCTATTACAACTCCAGAGTGAGGAGAAAAACATTCAAAGTGGAAGATCTAGTGCTTTGATAGGTAGATGTTTCATAGCCCCAGACTCAAGAAAAGCTCATCCCGAACTAAAAAGGTTCTTATGAGGTCATGAAAATTGTCTGACCTAGAACTTATTATCTAAAAGAGCTTGGAGGGTTGACACTCTTACGACCTTGAAATTTAGAAAACCTATGAATGTAGTATCAATGATCTTATTTCAATAAAATTTTCTTACTTTAACATTTTTGTTCTTGGTGCAAAATTGTGATGATAGAAAATGACCAACCAAACTTCATTCTTAAGCAAAATAGTAGGCCTTCGATTGTTTAAGATAGGAGGTTAACCTCATCATAGCAAGGGTGAAGGCCTTTGGTTATTTAAGATAAGAGGTTAACCTTATTGTAGCCAGGCTGAAGGCTTCTAATTTTTTAAGACAGGAGGTTAACCTCATCGTAGCGAGGGTGAAGACCTCAGAATGGAGGATGATCTCATCCCAACAAAGCCTGAAAGCTAGTCATGTTAAAAATAGAAAAAGGACCTCATCTAGATACAAAGGACATGAAGGTCTAGTTACACAAATAGGAGAAAGCTCATTTCAAAGCTACATTCAAAGGTCTTCATTTGTAAGTGAGGGGAACATGTTTTATGGTGAACCAAAATTATTATTGTGAAGCAACCCTATAATTGCAAACAACGGAAAAGCAAAGAATTCTATAAATACGCCATTGAGACAAGGTAATAAAAGAGCAAAAAAAAGTGGTATTTTTTTAAAATAAAAAGTTTATTACAAGGGAAGGTTTGCAAGATCGATTACAAAAAGAAAAGAAGAAAAGAAGATGAAGTTCTATTCAGAATTAGACTTTTGACTGCCGCCTCTAGCTAATATAAGGTCATGTTTCAAGTCATTGACTTTTTCTTCGAGATCCTTCCTTGCCGCTATACTCTTTCCAAGTAATTTGTTGGACCTCTGAAGATCATCTTTTGTCTCTCTTGACCTCTTTTTGAGAACTGTAGATTCAACTTCAGCATCCTTAATGGCATACTTTTGAAAGACCATTTGTATCTTCAATCCTCGCAGCTCTTTCTGGTCATTTCCATATGCCATGGACAAATTCTTTAGAGTGTTCCTCAGGGAGAGAAGTTCGTTCGAGCCCCCACTTGAGCTAGCCTGAGCCTTGTCAGCCAGTTGTTTATGGAGTCGCATCACCTCAGCATTTGTTGTCCTAAGCTTTTTCTTATAATCATTGATTTCTTTACACTAGCCAATTCGGTAAGAATTGTAGGCACTCTCAGCATCATGTAGCTATTATTGATGATCAAAAAATCTCTTCAAGCAATCCCAGCTAAATTCTGCTTGACTCTGAGATTGAATCAAACTTTTTTCTAATTGGCCAATCTTCTACCTCGCCTCACGAAGTTCAGCTTCAAGGAAGAAAACCTTGGTAGTTAGAGTCCAAGCCTAGTCACTAGAAAGCTTTTTTGTGCATTCCAATTCTTCAGTCAAATGGTATTTCTTGGAGGTATATTCCTTGAAGAATTGTTTGGAAGATTGATGAAGCTGGTTGATTTCAACATTAGCTTTGGTATAATTCTTCTTAGACTTTTGAAGTTTCCTTTTTGTCTTCTCTAATTTTTTTTTATTCGTTGAACTTCTTTTTGCAAATTCTTAATACGAGCTTTCAGGGGAATACCCTAAGGTAGAGGATCGGCTTCAACAGGAGACTGCATTTTAATGCATAAAAATATTATAACATAAAGATATTGCAAAAGAAAAGTTTGCTTTCATTAATCAAAATATTTTTGAGTATAAAAAAAGTAGAAGAAAAAAATTCAATGATCAAAAACCTCCAACCTATGGAGGAGAAGCAGCAGATGAGTTCAGCGTTCCTTGGACAGCCTCAGGTTCTAGAGTTGGTTCACACAAGGTGGTAGGGGGCGCAGCAGAAGGAAGTTGAACGTATGAGAGATCGGCACCTACAGTAGACGGCCTCGCTTTATCATTAGGAGATCCACCATCCAAGAAGTTGAGGTCGAGTTCGAAAAACTTCTCGATCATGTTTTTTTGGCAAAGTTCGAATCCCTTGATGAAGAAAATTTTGTCGAAGTCAATTTTTATGTCCTTCATCTCAGAGGAGGCCTTGAAGTCTTATACTACCTGAATCTTGGCCTTCGAGATTTGCCTCAAGGTCTATAGTTCCTTCTCTACCATTTCAGCCTCAATCTTCTTCCTCTTCTCAATCTCTGAGACTAGCTCCTTCTTTGCCTTCCCCAAAGCCTGTTTAGTATTTCGGACCATCTCTTGAAGGCCCTCAACCTCGACTAATTTCTTCTTAAGGAGATAGTTGATCTCGATTGATTTTTTCTCAAGGAAGCGGCTGATCTTAGCCTGATGCTCTTCCCGAACCTTCTTCGCCTCCAACCTTTGATGATTTATCGCCTTGATATTGGTGATCAGTTGGTGATCCATCTGCAAAAAATGATGTGAGTTGTGCTAATGAAAAAGCACATAGAGAAGTTAAAAGAAAAAAAGAGATGAAGTGGTTACTTCGAGGAAGGACCCAAGAGAGTCCCAAGTGTGCTACTCAAAATTGGCATCGACGATCCTATCCATGACTTTGGGTAGGGTGCATCCGTCAATCAAAGATCTGATAATTGTTCGATTAGTGAAGGAGTTTTCTTCTAGATCCTCATCATCACTGTTGGACCCGCTAGAGCGGGGCTTATGCCAGACCTTTCTAGTGGCCAACTTCTTCTTCTCTCTTCCCATTTCTTTCTTAGTGGGAGGTTCTGAAATCTGGATCTCAACAGGAGGACTTGAGGACGTCGGAGGTGCTGCAACCTTGGTGGCAGCGACAACCTCGGTGGTAGTAGTGGTGTTAGCGGGCATGACAAAGCTTAGGGCACTGATCTTTGCCCTTTTGGAGGGCTCGTCGGGTGCAGCAACTTTTCTCTTATGAGCTCGGAGCTCCTTGGAAAGTCATTGAATTCTTCAATATCCATTTCTACAATAATGAAAGAGTAACGATTAAAGAGAAAAATAAGAAAAGTAATTTATAAAATTTAAAAGTATACCTTCTGGATTGAAGAGACTCAAACCAAGATTGAATAAAGTTTGGTTTTTTATTAGTTCGAGTAGAAGAGGAGCTTGATAATTCCTAAGTTTATTGGCAAAATCAAGATCTTCTTTCTCCAACTAAGAGCTCGACAAACTGAATCCCTCAGGTGCCCCCAATAAGGAAGTCCTAACTCTAAGATTGGACAAGAAATGAAGAAAACTTCTCCTTCCACACATGAATAGAAGAAGGGGCACCCTATAGTAGCCCTTTCTTGCCGAACTGGTGGGAGAGATACCTCCAGTCTTTGGTAGTGGGATGATGCTTGAAGATATAGTAATTGTAGAATAAGGAGATAGTAAGATGGACTTCAGTTGAGATACAAAATGAGAGGAATCCTATGATAAATCTAAAAGAGTTCGACACCATGGAAGCTAAGAAAATATTCAAAAATAAAAAAAAAGTGCTACCATAAAGGAAGGAAGAAGTCTTAATTCGGTATGGAAGGCCTCCAAATATAAGCAGAAACAACCTGGGAGAGGGGTGTAAGCTCGGCCACTTGACCCGAGAAGTTCTAGATTATATTCAAGAGGCACTCCATACTGAATTCTAATCAGCGATAGATCTTTAGAAGATAGGGTGCAGTGGGTAGTTTCGAACATAAAAATCAAATGAGGTGCCTCTCTAGGTTTGGCCTCTACCCTAGGGGATGGATTCTGGGAGTCTGGCCCAGACAAACTCCCAGAACCACCAGATCCGAAAATATTAGAAGACATTTGGATCAAACTATGCAAAAAATTCCTCCAAAAATTGAAAAGAAAAGGGTTGTGAAAGTCTTGAAGAATAATAAACTCCTATGAAGAAACCAAAAACTTTGGAAGTGAAAGAAAAGCGAAGAAATGAAGGAAAAAGGATAAGAAACTAACCTATATCGATCGAAGAACTTGGAAAATGATCAGAAAGAAAGAAGGTGGTCGAGAAGGACATCAACAGTTAGAGAAATCATGATGAATGGTGAACAAGGTGCTCGGAGGAAGCAAAGAACAAAGGAGGAAAATTCAGACAAAAATGAGAAGTCGGGGAAAGAGAAAGAGTTCAAATAGTTGGAAGAAATCAGAGGCAGTTTTGATTGCAGACCCTCTTCGGCCAATCCTGACCTGCCACGCATCCCGTTCATCATGCCTATCCTTGACGTCGGACGAAGCAATTATTGTACCATATGTGGAGCTTCGTGCTAGATGAGTTTTCAAAGAAATGCATCTTTTCAAGTCACTCGTCCATTAAGAAGCTTTGGTGCTAGACAGAAAAAGCCAAAGTTTTTTCGTCTCCCAAAGGTGAGAAATGGGAAAAGAACTTTGGCTGCTGTAGTTTTTGTACTTTCTTCATTCGAACTTTAAACTCGAAAGTAGGGGGACAAGTGTTGAGGGTAAAATTAGATCCCGCCAAAGTCCGCTAAGCCCTTGACAGTCGACCTCCATTCTATGAGAGTTTGTTGATCTTCTCAACAACAACTTTTGATTGTATAACTTATCAAAGGCATGCTAAAGTTTGGCCGAACTTCTTTCGATCGTACTCCTTTCAGTCGGACTCTTTCCAGTCATATTCCTTCCAGTTAGACTCCTTCTAGCCAAACTCCTTCTAGTCACACTTCTTTTAGTCGTAGTCCTTCCAGTTGGATCCCTTTCAATCATGCTCTTTCTAGTCGAACTTTCTCTAGTTGGTTGTGGATCTGCTCAGTTTGCGATGAGCTCATCAGCTGAACTAGTCCAAAAGGACCTTGTCAAGTTCTCAACCTACAAGATCGCTTCAATAGATTCTATCCAGTTGTAGGTTTATCGCTCATCATTTAAGAGCTGATATTGAAGCTCGGCTAGTTCAACCTCAAGCTTTCCTTCCCAAAATCAATATGTAGCTGGCTAGCGTAGTTCTCCAACCCTTATCCGAACTTCAATAAATGGATCTCAATTGCCTACAAGTCATGATAAATGATAGTCCGCTCTTCGTAATAAACTCTACATGGCCTGAACGGCCCATTATTAGGTAGTTACGACTATCACCATCAATCTATTACATGCTCTGCCTATTTAAAACACCCTCTAGATATGCTTATTTTCTATGCTCTAATACTCGTCTCTCTACTCTACTCATTTTCTTCTTGAGTACTCCATTTTTGTTGAGTGAAGAACTAATTTTACCATCGAAAGATCCTGTCGGAACCAACTCTGATCAAGACTTCATCTTGTAGGTCTTGTCAGTGACCTCAACTTTTCCAACTTTAGTAATCTCCGACATCAGTATCATTTTTTGCACTAACATATATAATACTTTACTTTGACATTGTCGGCTTGGTCATATAAGTGAGATAAGAATTAATAAGTTATACAAAGAAGAGTACTTTAATCCTTATAATTATGAATCATTAGGAACTTATGAATCTTGTCTTATGGATAAAAATGACCAAGACTCCATTTAGTAGATTTGGAGAAAGGGTAAATGAGTTATTAAGACTTATACATATAGATATATATGGTCTTATGACAACTTAAGCCGAAGGAGGATACTCTTATTTTATGATGTTCACTGATAATTTATCTAGGTTTGGATATATGTATCTTATGAAACACAAATCTAAAATTTTTAATAAATTTAAAGAGTATTAAGTTTGGTCGAGAAATAAACTAGAAAGAATATTAAAACTTTTTGATCTAATCAAGGAGAATACTTATCTAGTGAATTTCTAAATCATCTTAAAGAAAAGAGAATTATCTTTGAATGGACCCCTTCTTATACACAGTAGTTAAATGGTGTAGTTGAAAGGAGGAATCATACTTTATTACATATGGTGTAGTCTATAATGTGCTTTATAGACTTATCTATTTCTTTTTGGGGATATGTTCTAGAGACTGCAGTATACATTTTGAATAGAGTACCTCCAAAATCTATGTCTAGGACTCCGTATGAAAAATGAAGAGAAAATAAACCTATTCTTAAGTATTTTAAGATATGAAGATGTCCAGCATATGTCAAAAAAAATTTTGGATATAAGCTAGATGCTAAGATAGATAAATATTTATTTATAGGATATCTTAAAGGATATATAGGATATTATTTCTATCACTCTACTGAACAAAAGATTTTTTTTAGTAGGCATGCCATTTTTATGGAGAAAGAATTAATCCTAGAAGAGATAGTGGAAGAAATATTGAACTTAGTAAAGTCCAAAATCTATAAATAGAAATACAAGATATTTCTTAACTAAATGTACCCATTAATGAGGTAGAACCACAATGCACATCTCCTCTTTGACGATCAGATAGAGTGCAAAGAGCACCTCTAAGATATGGGTTTATTATTGAGAATGATGAAGCCCACGCTGTTGAGAATGATGATCTTTTGACTTATTAGGAAGCTATCATTTGCATGGACTCAGACAAATGGTTAGATTCCATGAAATCCAAAATGAACTCAATGTATGCCAACCAAGTGTGGATTTTGGTTGATGCACCTGAGGGAGTTACTCCTACAGGGCATACATAGGTCTATAAGAAAAAGATTAGAGTAGATGGCCAAGTGAAAACCTACAAGGCCAAACTAGTAGCAAAAGATTCCAGGCAAACATAAGAAATTGATTATAATAAAATATTTTTAGCAGTAGCTATGCTCAAATCTATTCAGATTTTGCTTAAAATACCAGCATATCATGACTATGAAATCTAGCAAATGGACGTGAAGACCACTTTTCTTAATAGTTACCTTGAGAAAGAGTTTTACATATCTTAATTAAAAAGATTTGTCTCAAGTGCGAGAGCAAATCAGGTATACAAGCTTAAAAAATCTATTTATAGAATAAAGCAAGCCTTGAGAAGTTGGAACATCCATTTTGATGTCACAGTTAAAAAGCTTGGCTTCATCAAAAATATAAATGAACCTTGTGTACACAAGAAGGCAAGTGAAAGTGTTATAGTCTTCTGGTATTATATGTAGATGACATACTTCTCATTAGGAATGATATCACAATATTACAATCAATCAAGACATGGCTATTAAGAAAGTTTTCCATGAAAGACTTGGGTGAAGCATCCTATATACTGGGTATAATGATCTATAGAGATAGATTTAAAAAGATGCTTGGCTTATCCCATTCTAGGTACATAGATCTTGTGCCAAAAAGATTCGGTATGGATGAGAGTAAAAGAGGTTACTTGTCCATGAGTCGAGACATACATCTCTTTAAGAAGATGTCACCTAAGGCACATGAAGAGCGAAATAGAATGAGTTTTATTTTCTATGCTTTGGCAGTAGGATCAATAATGTATGCTATGCTATATGTAACATCTAGATCCAACAAGCAGTAATTTAAAACCTAACATTTGTGTTTAGCATTTTTCAAGTATATGGCATAGTATTTTATTTATAGCATGATTGAGAATTTAAGTATGAATTTGATAATAGCAATAAAGTATAAGGTTGATGGTTAAAATCGGAAGGAAAATGAGTTAGGTGTTTGATTAATAATTAAGTTATTGAAGTCAAATCTTGGTGATTATTAAAGCACAAATTTAGGTGGCAAAGAGAGGTACCGAATGAGTGACTAAGTTGAATCTTCAAAGTCTCCTAAAATGATTGAAAAGTTAGATCGATAATGATGGCATTCAAGTTAAATTTTGGTAGTGATTGAGCATGAAATGAGTGATATTTTAAAGGATATTAAAAATGTGTTTGTATGTGTGTCAAGTGGATAGCAAGTATTTGAGATGAAAAGCAAAATTCTAGAAATCAGGGGTTTGAGTTGAGCCAACTTGTTTGAGTCTTAGGCTTCAAAAGTTAGTTCTATTTCTCTAAGAGAGCCAGCCCAATTTGAGTTCAAGTCGACCTAAACTGAGTTAGCTCGGTAAATGGGAAAACCTAGGAGCAGGTTTCTACTAAAATATTTTGGTGTTGAGATTTAAGAAGTATTTTAAAGGGATGACTTAGTAGCTTGGTTATATAAAGAAAGAACTAGAAATTCAGCTTAGCAACACCTCAGCAAGTCTAAAATTATGAAAAATTCATGGATTGATATCTTGCAAATCTCTCCCTTAGTTTATTGTTTTTTTTTTCAAAATAATGGTCACCAGTTCCTTTTGGTTGCTGTTTTGAGTTTTTAGCAAAAGCAGAGTGGATAGAGGCAAAAATAAAGCTAGAGAAGGTCTTGGGTTTAGTTAGAAATCAAAAGAAAATTTGTTAGGAAGAGGTGTTTTGGTGGAGAGTGGGATTGAAAGGAAAAAGTAGCTGAAGTTGGAAAGAAAGAAACTTGTTTGGCTGACAGCGGTATTTTAATTTCTTAAGGTAAGGTTCTTAAGGTCTAAATTAGATTTAAATTAATCTTCCTAGTATTGATGTTAAGTGGGATGTTGTAGTAAAGTAAGTTATATAATTTAAATGAAATTAGAAGATGAGTTATTCTATTATTTTGCTGAAACTATTTAAATAAGTTTAGTTATGAGTTGAAATAGTGTTAGCTAAATTTGAAACCATTTATGAAAAAGAAAAATTCAGTAGAAAGGTTGGGACTTCTTGGATGAATGTTAAAGTTTAGTTAAACCTAAGTTGTGGTTTATTGAGGACATGTTAAGATTATTCTTTTATGTAAGTTATGAGTTATAGCAGTAAGGTGGAATAAAGATAAGAGTTAGATGGAATTATATTAATAATCAGCCTATAAGCAAAGTATGTATGGGTATGGATGTGGATTATATGGAATTATATTAATCAGCATCTCCTAATATTATAGGGAAGGAAGAGAGCTCAAGAGGGTGTTTTGGATGATTCAGACACCAAAATAAGAAAGTTAGCATAGTAGCTAGTTTGAGCTGAGATGAGTGGATTTTCTATCTAACTCTGGTATTTTTGTTATGGTATTTATTATAAAAAAACAAATCTTACAAAGTAAAGTATACTTTTTATTATTTTTTAGCTTATATATGTTTATGCAAATAGGAAAACAAGAAATAGATTTTATTAAAGTGTTATTCAAAGACATGTATATGAGTATATGAATTTACTTTGGATAGCATGGCAATGTGTTTTGGAATATGTTAAAATGGCTTATTGACATTCAAGTTTTATTGAATATGCATGTTTTCAGTAGGCCACCCATAGGAGTGGTCAATCTTTTGGATATACCATAGTATCAATAGCTTTATTATGCCCAATGGGGCAAAGTATCAGTAGTTTTATTATACCCAGTAGGGCACAGCTTATGAGGTAGTAGAAATCAACCAGCACATTCTTGCAAAAATAGTATGCCCATGGGGGCTCAGTAGTATCAGATGCTCCATTTCGACTATCATGGTAGGGGTGCATTATGGGACTATCGATAGTAGTCTAGTAGTTTTTATTTTCATAGCTTTAAAAAAAATACTTTTACATGACTTTGTACATGTTGGACACATAAAAGTTTTATTTAAAAAGTAGTATAGTATTATGGAATGCATATTATTATGAGCATTATAGTTATACTTCTCTATTTCCTCCACTATTAGATGATTTATTCACTCACTAGGACTCCCAGGTCTCACCCCTCACCTTCATTCTATTTCAGGATTAGAGCAATTTATGTTACTTGTGAGAAGAATGTGTTTAAAGATGTTTTATATATTTGAGTTGAGTATGATAGTTTATAAAAAGAGTATCAGTTTATGACATAGTACATATTTGATATCAGAGCAGGGTGTTGTATGTTTGTAGAGAATGTTAAGTATATTTTTTTGTGAATTGTATGTACAGAGTGTGGTTGATAAATAAAATTTGCATTAGGTTTTAAGAAAGGTTAAGTTAAATTGAAATGCTTGTGTTATAGATTGAAGGATTGATCTAATTAAATGAAAGCAGGTTATTAGATGATATTGTAGTTCAACTTAGTTATAGTTTAGAAATTTCCTTCGCTTGATCTAGGGTTGGGGTGTGGCATCGTCACCTGAATTTAGTTAGAGGTGGGGTGTTACATTTTTGGTATCAGAGCAAAAATAGTAGGTAGTACATGTTTGGCACTAGAGCCAAGGTTCATTGTTGATATGTGTAGAACCATAGCACAATGACTTAGTACAATGATTGAGCCAAAGGTTTATAATCAGCAGGGATAAATAATGGTTGATGGTGAATAGAGATCAGCTATGATTTATGATCAATACAACTTAGCAAAAACTTTATGATTAATGAAGATGAGTAAGGTTTATGATCCTTAAGAATTACAATTTAAGTGCTATGGAAGCTGAGGTTTATAATTATTAAAGATTTTGGTGCAAGTAATATTGGAGAGAAAGGGTTCAATTAGAAGTATATTTCTAAATTCTAAAAGATAGTATATTTTAGATATGAGTTGAGTGGTTATCAAGAATTAAAATACAAACTTTGATGATGTTATGAATCAATAGTAATCTTATATCTTGGATTATTCGGTATTTCAGTTAATAAAGCATAATTTTAGCAAGTGTATTTGCATCTAGTGAAGCATGTGATGGATTTTTGTATGAGAAGCAAACTCAAAATTAGATAGTAAATCATATGGTTATTATTTAATGAATTTTTATGTTGTTAAGAGTAATTTTATGGCAATGATTGATTTGGAATGTTAATTGCAGATTATGGATGTAATTGATATATTTTCTAAGATTATTTTAACTAAAATTACAAGAGAGTTGGGACTTCTAGATTCGGTTTATAGAGTGGAAGAAAGGAAAGGAAGGTATATAAGAGCATATATAGAGGTGACCATCAATAAAGGGAAGTAGTCTTATGAAACTTTCAGATCAATGGATCCTTTGGATGTAGAGTAGTGAAAATCGAAATAGCAAGCGGCAATTTATGCTAGGAATAATTTAAAGCATCATTTTAATTTTGAAGTTCGAGATGTAAATTTTGAGGATATAAAAGAATATAAACATTCCTTTCAAAAAATAAGACTATAGTATAATGTTATAAGTGCAGAACTTTAGCAGTTAAGATGGGATTATGAAAGAGTGAGTGGCCTGAATAGAAGGAGTCTTGATCGATGTTCTATCATGGGGCAGCAAGTAAGAAGATTGTGAGAGGAACTTCCTCCAGATACAGAATCTTCTTCTGGAGAAAATCAAAGTTAGGAGAAAAGGAGTTAATAAAGTTATGATTTAGTATTGTTTGAAATAAGTATATTTGATGAGTGGGAATATTCTAATTTGAGTTTATTTGAGTACTAGTTTATGTTGAAACAAAAATCAAGGTAATATTCATATATGTGGAAAATAGTATAGCTATGTATGCTATTATTAAGGGTTGGAATTATTTCTAAGAAGGATTCTTCCAAAGACATGTTGGTTGAACAATAGGTACTGAATATTTTGGTTGGACATCAGTGGTGCAAGTAATAGAATTGAAGGTTCTTTCGAAAATAGTATAATTGATAGCAAACCTCAAAAAGTTGATAGCTCATGAAATAATCATTCTGTGCAAGAAGATTATAGTATTATGGCATGAAGAAAAGTAAGGATTTGAGATCTTAAGAGTATCTCTACTATTAAGATGTTAGTTATGGGATGGTATCTGAGTAATAATAAGGGAATTTGTTAATGATTTGACATAGAAATTAAAGACAAGAAAGGGTCAGAGAATGCAGTTGCTGATCACTTGTCCTGAATTATAGTTGCGCCATGTAACGAACCACCTATCAATGAGTATTTTTCAGATGAACAACTCATGTCGGTGTCCACTGAACCTTGGTATGTGGATGTTGTGAATTATTTAGCCATTGGTAAAGTGCCTTCTCATTGGACTAGTCAGGATAAACACAAATTCTTTTTCCAAGTAAAGTATTTCATTTGGGATGATCCATATCTATTTAAACAGTATCCTGATCTAATTATTAGGAGGTGTGTCTTGGATAATGAGGTTAAAAGTATTCTGTCATTTTGCCATGACCAAGCATGTGGTGGTCATTTTGCATCCAAGAAGACTGCTGCCAAAGTACTTCAATGTGGATTTTATTGGCCTAATTTATTTAAGGATGCACATTTGTACTGCAAAAGTTGTGATTGATGCCAACAAATGGGTCGAATTACAAAGAAAGATATGATGCCACTCAATCCAATCTTGGTAGTTGAAATTTTTGATGTCTGGGGAATTGATTTTATGGGAGCATTTCTAAATTCCTTCAAAAATGAGTATATCTTAGTGGTTGTTGATTATGTTTCCAAGTGGGTAGAAGCTATTCCATGTAAATCCAATGATAGCAAAGTGGTCATTAAATTTCTCAAGGAAAATATTCTCTCTCGCTTTGGTATTCCTAGAGCAATCATTAGTGATCGGAGAACACATTTTTGCAATCAACCCTTTGCCACTCTAATGAAAAAATATAATGTTACCCATAAGTTGGCCACACCTTATCATCCTCAAACAAGCGGGCAAGTAGAAGTGTCCAATAGATAAATCAAACAAATCTTGGAGAAAACTATTAATGCCAATAGAAAGGATTGGTCTATGAAATTAGTTGATGCACTTTGGGCATACCGCACCGCCTATAAGATAAATCTAGGAATGTCTCCTTATAGGATTGTGTTTGGAAAACCATAACACTTGCTTGTTGAGTTAGAACATAAAGCCATGTGGGCAATAAAGAAATTAAATATGGACCTTGACGTAGCCGAAACCCATAGAAAGCTTCAGATAAATGAATTAGAAGAACTAAGAAATGAAGCTTACGAGAATGCTAGGGTATACAAGGAACGGATGAAAGTATTTCATGATCAAGCAATTCATAGGAAATCTTTTACTCTTGGGCAAAAAGTTTTATTGTATAATTCGAGGTTACATCTTTTTCCTGGAAAGTTTAGGTCTAGATGGACAGGACCTTTCATGGTTAAAAAAATCTTCCCATATGGGGCTATCGAAATTAAAAATCCTAGTAATGGTGTTACTTTCAAAGTTAATGGTCAACGATTAAAACCATTCTTGGAACTGCCTACTGAATCTATGGAGGAAGCCATGGTTCTTTATGAACCAACATCTCTTGGTTAGTCTGTTGTCACTGTTTAGTCTGGCTGAAGACTTTAAACTTAGCACTCCTGAGAGGCAACCCAGCTTCTTTCTTTCTAATTAGTTTTTCTTTTAACATTATCAAATCAAAAAAGTTTCATTGGCTAAGTTGGGGGGAGAGCTCAAGAAAATTCTTCCTCAGGTGTCCTCATTCCCTTTTCTACCACATCATGCTTATAATTAGAAAATATTTTCTTGGGGGAATAATAAGCAAAATAAGTAAATAATTGGATGCTACCTTTACCTTCTTAATCTTACACTTATCAATTTTGGACTTAGGTTAAATCACACACTTTTGATAAGTAATTGATTGAATAGTCTAGATGATTTATGAAATGATGAGGGGCAAAATATTAATAGACTCAAGTAAAGAGGGCAAGTAAGAATGAAATCAATTTTTGGATAATTCCAACCATCTTATTTGCATCAAAGAAGAATCTATTTCTTGAATATGTGTAGGTATTAGTAAATGCAAAGTTTTCTTTATTACAATAATAATTAAAAAAAAGAGATAATAAAAGTAAATTTTAAGCATTGTTTCATTGAGTAACTGAGCCTCCTCGCTTAAGTAAGCGTTGAGTCTCGCATCAAAAAGTGAAGGTGTGAAGAAATTTTGCTATATAGCCGACTTTGATCTGTAGCCTTTCTGACTCAAGCCAGTAAGCCTGAGGGGTGTTCTACACCTAGTGCCCTAAGGCCAACTGGTCTGGGAGATATTAGTCAAAAACTTGTTATAAGAGTCAGATAGAAAGCTTAAGAGATTAAGACATTGCAAGGTCTATACATTCAAAAAAAAATAAATAAAATAAAATAATAATAATAATGATAATAATAATAATAATAATAATAATAATAATAATAATAAGAGGAACTTACTTGCATAAAAATAATATTTCACCACTCCAATGGAGTAGAGGATTCAGAAATAACAGTAGGAATTGGTCAAGAACTATCCTTGAAAAATGAGGAGTTTGCACTTCACTAATTTACTTGAGGCTATTAAAACCCCAATGACTTATTTCATCTACTATCTAATGGAAAATCTTCTACTTATAAAAAGGATATGAGAACAACCTTTAAGTCCAGTACACTTGTGTATGATATTAGAATTTTTTGGTAGCCTTTCTTAAATTATCTTTACTCGAGGACGAGTAAGATTCAAGTTGGGGGGAGTGATAAATCCATAAAAATTAAATATAAGTGGATTAATTTATATATTAAATTAATTTATTTAATTAAAATTGATACTTTTATGTAGTGTTTTGAATGAAAGCACGTGCCAACAAGAAGAGCAGGCTTTCAGGATTCCAATGGTATGATCAGAACTAAAATCGAAGGTCAAATGAAGTTAGAAGATCAGTTCTTGCATGGATTTCAAAGCAGTCATCCCTAACCTTTAACCTTCAATCTCCATGATAGTTGGTCCACGAAACAGGGCTGTGGACCATAGGCCAATCCGATCGTTCGATCATCTCTGAAATATCACCATTTGTTCTTGCTGTTGTCGAAAACTTGCTGCCAGCATCTCGCCTCCATCCACCTTGCTGATTGCCAAAAAAAAAATTCAAGAAAGGGATAGTTTTTTTTCTTTCAATGTTTCAACCGTCGCTATTTGCATGGAGTTGACGCTCGTCGAAACCACCTCCCATGCACCGATCGAAAGCTCTCCACCCGACGATCGATCGCAGCTTCCTTCTTGTTCGTCTGATTGTTGCCCCCAGCTTCGTAATGACCCGTCTGGTCTTCCTCCATGCCACCATGTCGCCACTGCCCTCTTCCTTGTTCTAAGGAACCGACATGCCCGAGAGCACCACCCCATGGCTCCCCTCTTCATCTCTGTGCTGCTGCCCAACTCTGCCACAGCTGTCCTCCCCTGTGGTGCTATGGAACCCCTCTCTCCATGCCACCGTGCTGCCCCATCCTCATGTCCAGATGGATTGTCTCTCAACAGCATAGCCACCTCCCTTTTGTTTGATTGTCGGATGCTCGAGTTGTCCGAAAGAAGAAAGTTATGGATAACTCTGAGAAAATAGAAGCGGGTGTGATGCGATGATCTAACAGATAGCTCTGAGAAAATAAAAGTCGTTGAAGCAGATTGAGATGGAAAATCAACTCTATTTTTATGCAGGAATGACGTGCTCTCCTTCGCCTATAAAAAAATAAGATTGTTTAATTTTTCTAGAAATAAATTTTTATTTAATTTTAATTCTAGCATTAGGTTAGTTTATATTCATGCTATTTAAATTATGCAATTAAATTTTTGCTATTGGGCTAGTTTAAATTTCTAGATATATTAAAAAATTAGAAATATGAATTCTGGCTAGTAGTGTAGAAATTTAGTTTTTACTTTTAAATTTATTTTCAAATTTTAATCTAAATAATGTCTAGTTAAGCAAACCCCTAGGGTTGGCGATGAAGCTAGATCTTGATTAGAAGTCTTTCTAAGGATCTTTTCTTAAGATTTCAATTTTTAGGAAGTCATTCTTTCTTTTAAACTTCTTACCAAGAGACTTGATGAATTATTATTGGATTTCAATCCCTTTGTAATTCATACTTGATTCAGTGCAAGAAGGATGAAGAGAGAAGGCTCAACAATACTTATATTCTATGCTTTTCTTCCTTGTAAAACTTTGATGGGTTATAGTTGAGTTTTAATCTCTTCATAATCCATATTTAGTTGATACAAAGGAAGGAATTTGGAGGATATCATTATAGAGATCATTAGAATGATTTTCTAAAACATTGGTTTAGCGGATTCAAAAATCTTAGGCCTTTACACTACTTATTTCTAAATTACTCTTTATTTAATTAACTTGTGACCATTCTTGTTGAACCTTGCCTGAACAGGGGTTTAGACATAGTTTAAACACCATTTCCTCATGGGATCGACCCATACTCGTTGGACGTGCTACTCTACACACCATGCACTTGTGGTTATAACTTCAAAAGTGAACAACAATTATGCTATTATTTTACTCAAAACTATTTGAATTAGTTATGAGTTGAAATAGTGTTGGCTAAATTTGAAACCATTTGTGAAAAAGGAAATTTAGTAGAAAGATGGGACTTCTTGGATGTATGTTAATGTTTAGTTAAACCTAAGTTGTGGTTTATTGAGGACATGTTAAGATTATTCTTTTATGTAAGTTATGAGTTATAGCAGTAAGGTGGAATAAAGATAAGAGTTAGAAAAATTTAATAATCAGCCTATAAGCAAAGTATGTATGGGTAAGGATGTGGATTATATGGAATTATATTAATTAGTGTCTTCTAATATTATAAAGAAGGAAGAAAGCTCAAGAGGGTGTTTTAGATGATTCGGACACCAAGATAAGAAAGATAGCACAGTAGCTAGTTTGAGCTGAGGTGAGTGGGTTTTCTATCTAACTCTAGTATTTTTCTTATGGTATTTATTATGAAAGAAACAAATCTTACAAAGTAAAGTTTACTTTCTATTACTTTTCAGCTTATATATGTTGATGCAAATAGGGAAATAGGAAATGGATTTCATTAAAGTGTTATTTAGGGAAGTGTATATGAGTATATGAATTTACTTTGGATAGCATGGCATTGTATTTTGGAATGTGTTAAAACAGCTTATTGATATTTGTGTTTTATTGAATATGCATGTTTTCAGCAGGCCACCTATAAGAGTGGTCAACCTTTTGGCTATGCTATAGTATCAGCAGCTTTGTTGTGCCCAGTGGGGCAAAGTATCAGTAGTTTTATTATGCCCAATGAGGTGCAGTTTATGAGACTGTAGAAATTAGTTGGCCCCTCCTTGCAAATATAGTATGCCCATGGGAGCGCAATAGCATCAAATACCCATTTGGACCACCACGGTAGGAGTGCGCTATGGGATAGTTGGTGGTAGCCCAATAGTTTTCAGTTGAAAAAAATACTTTTATATGACTTTGTTTATGTTTGGCACATGAAAGTTTTATTAAAAAGCAATATAGTATTATGGAATGCATATTATTATGAGCATTATAGTTATACTTCTCTATTTCCCCTATTGTCAGATGATTTATTCACTCACTGGGACTTCTAGGTCTCACCCCTCACCTTCGATCTATTTTAGGATTGGAGTAGTTTATGTTACTTGTGAGAAGAATGCATTTAAAGATGTTTTATGTATTTGAGCTAAGTATGATAGTTTATAAAGGAGTATCAATTTATGATGTAGTACATATTTGATATCAGAGTAGGGTGTTGTATGTTTGTAGAGAATGTTAAGTATATTTTATTTATGAATTGTATGTACAAAAAATTTTGAGTTGGGTTTTAAGAAAGGTTAAGTTAAATTGAAATGCTTATATTACAGATTGAAGGATTGATCGAATTAAATGAAACGAAGTTATTAGATGTTATTATAGTTCAGCTCAGTTATAGTTTAGTAATTCTCTTCGCTCGATTTAGGATTAGGGTGTGGCATCATCATTTAGATTTAGTTAGGAGTCGAGTGTTACACTATGTACCAAGCCTAATATTTTCTATGCCTTAGGTGTAGTTAGTAGATTTCAGGCAGATCCAAGAGAAGATCATTGGAAAGTAGTGAAAAATATTCTTAAGTACTTAAGAAGAACTAAAGATATTTTTTGGTATATGGTGGATCTGATCTAAAACTAGAAGGATATTCTAACTCAAGTTTTCAATCAAACCTAGATGATAGCAAGTCCACTTTAGGATATATCTTTACTCTATATGGTGGAGCAGTGAGCTAAAAGAATTCTAAGCAGCAAACTATAGTTGACTCAACTACTGAAGTAGAGTACATAGTCCTAAGTGAAGCCACTAAGAAAGTTATCTAGATAAAGAAGTTCATTGCTAAATTAGGTGTCATTCTTAAGATTGAGAACCTAGTACCACTTTACTATGATAATACTGGAGTAGTTGCTCAAGCAAAGGAAGGAGATGAGGTCGTCGATGAGACCTGCAAGATGAAATTCAGACCAGAGGTGGTGGCTTCGATAGGA
This sequence comes from Cocos nucifera, assembly GCA_006176705.1. Taxonomy (NCBI): domain Eukaryota; kingdom Viridiplantae; phylum Streptophyta; class Magnoliopsida; order Arecales; family Arecaceae; genus Cocos; species Cocos nucifera. The sequence continues at coordinate 134,222 of QRFJ01003446.1, read as the reverse complement.
CCCTCCAACGGTCAAGTTAGTTCTTTAGCCAATAAGAATAGAGTACTCAAGAGAATATTTGAGTGGAGAGGAGAGCTTAAAGAAGAAGATGTATCTAGAGGGTCTTTTATAGGCGGAGATGTGGAAAAGGCTGTTTCCTCCTTCAAATCTTTGAAGGAGCAAAAGAAGATTAAGATAGCATTCGCCTAGGAGGCCTTCAATAAGGGATATAAGCTCTGCCATGTGAGAATCATAGAGAAGTTTCCAAAATTGAACCTTGGCTTCTTAGTGGGGGAATCCTCCGAAGATGAGATAGAGCAATCCATGGCTAGGGACGATCTTCCAAGTGCTACTGCCACTACTACTGAGCTTTGTTGAGCCCATCTCTGCACCTATCGAGGGGTCTATACTAGCTGAGGCTGCATCAAGCTTCTGCACTACTCCTCTAGAGGTCTGAGATCTCTTATTGTACTTTTTTTTCTTTTTATCTTTTATGTACTCAAACACTTTAGATAATGAAAATGAATTTTCTTTTTGTCATACTTTCGTGTCATGATATATTTATACATTAAGTGCAATCTTCCATTGAAGCAGAACCACTTCCTCAGGGTATCCCTTTAAAGGCCAACATCAAAATTTTGAGGAAAGTTCATCATCTTATCAAAAAGTTGAAGAAGATCGAAGGCAATCTTAAAAAATCTAAGAAGAACTATATAGAGGCCACGATTGAGATTAACCACCTTCACCAAGCATGTAAAAAGGACTTCAAGAAATATACTAATAAAAAGAATCATTTGAATAAAAAATTTGAGGAGATCAAAAAGTGTGCTAGTGAAAAGTCCTGGACGTTGACCACTAAAATCAGCTCACTCGAAGTCAAGCTCAATGCAGTGAAGGAGAAAATTTAGCTACTAGAGGGGAGTTTGGCATGGTCTACCAACCAAGAGGAATATGGCTGGGATTGGTCCAAGAGATTCTTGAAGCTTCAAAATCAACTGCGTGCAGCTGAGGATTCATACAATAGCTACAAGCTTGGCTGGAGTGATCAAATTGCCAAACTCCAATGGATAGTTCAGAAAGCTGATAAGGAGATTGCTTGGCTTCGGAAGCAGTTGGTAGACAGGGCTCAAGCTAGCTCAAGTAGGGATTCCGAGGAGATTGCTTCTCTGATGAGGACCTTAAGGAATCTTTCTAAATTGTATGAAAAAGAGAAGGCCGAGCTGCAATAACTGAAAATACAGATGATCTACTAACAGAATACTATGAAAGATGCTGAGGTCGAATCGGCCATTTTGAAGAAGAGGTTGAGGGAGGCCAAAGAAGATGTTAGAAGGGTTTGGAAGTTATTCAACAAGAGCTTGGAAGTGGGGAGAGAGCTAGAAGAGAAAGTAAATGACTTGAAGCATGACCTCATGATGGCTGGCACGAGTAGCCCAAAGTTCGAGTAGGACTTCATCCTTTTCTTGTAATCGATCTAGTAGACCTCCACCTGTAATGAACTCCACTTTAATGAAATAATACTCCTTTTGCTCCTTCATTATCTTGTCCCAATCGAATACTTGTAGAATTCCTTATTCTTGTGTTGTTTTTGATTGTAGTATTATTTTGGAACGATGACCCTGATCTATCATTTTGTAGGTCTGTCCCCCTTATTTATAAACAAGGATCTTTGAATTTAGTTTGGAGATTAGCTCTTTCTCTAGTTTGAAAATTGAGGGTCTTCATATCCCTCGTGAGGGTCTTCATTCATATTAGGATGAGATCTTCCTCCTATTCTTGATGTGATTAGCTTTTGTCCTTGTTAGGATGGGGTTATCCTCCTATCCTAAATAACTAGAGGCCTTCATCCATATCAGGATGAGATCCACTTATAGTTCTTGACGTGATTGGCTCATTTTCTTGTTAGGATGAGGTTCTCCTATTTCTAACAAGGTTGCTAGGATATAAAAGGGTCATCAAGAGAGCCTCTCACCATTACTTCCCATCTTAAATAATCAGAGATCTTTATCCATGTCAGGATGAGGTCCACCTCCTATTTCTGACGTGATTGGCTCTTTTTCTTGTTAAGACGAGGTCCTCCTCTTGTTCCTAATAATGTTGTTGGGATATAAAAGGGCTGTTAAAAGGGCCTCTCCCTATTACCTCCTGTCTTAAATAATTAAAGGCTTTTACCCTCGCTATGATGAGGTTAAGCTCCTATCTTAAATAACCAGAGGCTTTCATCCACGTCAGGATGAGGTTCACCTCATGTTCCTAACATGGTTGGCTCTTTTTATTATTAGGATGAGGTCCTTCTTCTATTTCTAATAAGATTGCCGGAGCACAAAAAGACCATTAAAAGGGCCTCTCTCCATTACCTCATATCTTAAATAGTCAGAGGCCTTCACTCTCACTATGGTGAGGTTAACCTCTTATCTTAAATAACCGAAGACCTTTACTCTTGCTACGATGAGGTTAACCTTTTATCCTAAATAACTAAAGATCTTCACCCACATCAGAATGAGGTCCACCTCCTGTTCCTGATATGGTTGGCTCTTTTTTTTGTTAGGATGAGATTCTTCTTCTATTCCTAACGTGGTTGGCTCTTTTTCTTGTTAGGATGAGGTCCTCCTATTCCTAAAAAGGTTCTTTCTCTTATTAGGATGAGATCTTCCTCTTATTCCTAACAAGATTGCCAAGGGATAAAAGGGCCGTTGAGAGGGTCTCTTTCCATTATCTCCTATCTTAAATAATCAGAGGCCTTCACCCACATCAGGACGAGGTCCACCTCCTATTTCTAATGTGGTTGGCTCTTTTTTTGTTAGGATGAGGTTCTCCTCCTATTCCTAATAAGATTGTTGGGACACAAAAGGGCCATTGAAAGAACCTCTCCTTATTACCTCCTATCTTAAATAACTAGAGGCCTTCACTCACGTCAAGATGAGGTCCACCTATTTCTGAAGTGATTCGCTCTTTTTTCTTATTAGGATGAGATCCTCCTCCTATTCCTAACAAGGTTGCTAGGGCACAAAAGGATCATTGAAAAGGTATCTCTTGATCACCTCTTGTTTTAAATAATCGGAGGCCTTCACCCTCGCTGTGATGAGGTTAACCTTCTATCTTAAATAATCGGAGGCCTTCTACTTCATTTAGGAATGAATTTGGTTGGGTTATTCCATTCATAGATTTTCTGAATTCTAGGGTCGTGAGAGTGTAGCCTCTCTGAGCTCCTTCAAATAATAAATATTTGGTCGAATGATTTCCACAACCTCATAGGAGCCTTTTCAGTTTGAAGTGAGCTTGCCTTGATTTTGTGGCTGAGAAATGTCTACTCATCATAGCACTAGATCCTCAACTTTGAAGATTTCTCTTTTGACTTTGGAATTATAGTAGTGAGCCATTTTTTGCTTATAAGCTGCTATCCAAATTTGAGCCATCTCTAGCTTTTCTTCCAATAAATCAAGGTTTGCCTTGAGATCCTATGAGTTATTTTGTTCATTGAAGCATTCAATCTATGCTGATGGAAGCCCAAGCTTGACGGGAATGATTGCTCCTATCCTAAAAGCCAAGATAAATAGAGTCTTCTCAGTTGGTAACCTTTGAGTAGTTCTATACATCCAAAGCATGTGGTAGAGTTTATGCACCCACGTTCCTTTCACTCGCTCGAGTCTGGCCTTTATTTTCTATAGTAGAGTTCTATTAATTACCTCGGCTTCACCATTTTCTTGAGGGTGAGCTACAGATGTAAAATGATAAAAAATATTTAGATCTTTATAAAATTCAGCAAATTTTGCTCCTACAAACTAACATCCATTGTCGGTGATTAGAGTTCGAGGTAGGCCAAATCTAGAAATTATTGACTTTTAGATGAAGTCCTGCACTTTAGCTTTGGTTATCTTTGCTAGGGGTTTGGCCTCAACCCATTTGGTAAAGTAGTCCACTACCATCAAGAGGAATTTTCACTATCTAGATGCTATGAAAAATGGCCCAAGTATATCCATCCCCTACTATGCAAATGGCTATGGAGCATTTAAGGGTGTGAGCTGAGAAGCCGATTGTCTTTGAACATTAGAATTTCTTTGACATTAATTGCATTTTCTTACATAGTTAGTGGCATCCTATTGCATAATCGGCCAATAATATCCTTGTTGAAGTAGTTTGTAAGACAATGATTTGGCTCTAATGTAGTTTCCACATATCGCTTCATGGACTTTTCTCAGAGTGTAGTCAACTTTAGATAGTCGGAGATATTTAAGAAGTGGCAAGGAGTAAGATCTTTTATACAACTTATTCTCATATAGGACATAATGGGAGGCTTGATTCCTCAATTTTTGAGCTTTTTTAGGATCTCTGAGGAGGATGCCCTCCTTGAGGTATAGGATTAAAGGGTCAATCCAACTGGGCTTAGGATTCAGTTGCATTACTATTTGGGACTCCTCTAAACATGGATGCTAAAGAGCTTCAAAAAAAACCTCCTTCGGTATTTCAATCAGAGTCAAAGTAGCTAGTTTGGATAGTAGATTGGTCCTTATGTTTTCTGCTCTAGGGATCTATTGAACATTAAAACTACCGAAGGCCGAAGTTAAGCTTTTTACTTTGTCCAAGTACTTCTTCATACTTTTCTCTTGGGCTTCATAGTTCTCATTGACTTATCCCACAACTAATTAAGAATCACTATAGACCTTCACATAGTCTACCCCCAATTCCATAGTTATTCTCAATCCGATAATTAATGCTTCACACTCTGCTCTATTATTGGTAGTGGAAAATTTGAAGCACAATGCATATTTAGCAACAACTCCTTCTGGATTGATAAGAATCAAGCCAGCACCTACTCTAGAAGCATTGGATGAACCATCCACATACAGAGCCTAGGAGTTCTTAAGGAGATCTGTTGTTTCTTCAGGAAAGTTTGGCTACAAACTGGCCGTGCTAGCTTCTTGCTGCTTAGATTCAGTTGGGTCTGGGATGGTACATTCTACTACAAAATCGACTAATATTTGAGCTTTAATTTATGGCCGAGGTTGGAACTTGATATCAAATCTAGTGAGCTCAGTTTGCTATTTTTTCAGAGGTGTCAAGCTGGTGAAGGACTGCTTTGATGGGTTGATCATTGAGGAGTGTCATCATGTACCCCTGAAAATAAGGTCAGAGCTTCCTAGCTGCAATCAATAAAGTATAAGATAATTTTTTTAATTTAGTATACCTTATTTCTGCATTCCTCAGAATTCAGCTTATGTAGTAGATTGGCTTCTAGATTTTTGCTTCTTCTCTTATGAGGACAGCTCTGATAGTAGTAGGACACACAGCTAGGCATAAGAATAATTCTTCACTAGATTTAGGCTTGGCTAGGAGAGGAGGTGAGCTGAGGTAGTTCTTTAGGTCCTCGAATGCTTGCTGACATTTAGAGGACCAACTGATGTTCTTTGATTATTTAAGTACTTGAAAAAAGGGCATGCAATATTTCACCAACCTCGAAATGAAGCGATTCAGAGCTGCAACCTTTCCTGTCAAGCATTGAACTTCTTTTATTACTTTTGGAGCAATCATTTTTTAGATAGCTTGGATCTTCTCTGGATTTGCTTCAATGTTGTGCCTTGACATCATGAATCTCAAGAACTTTTCCAAGATTACTCCAAAAGCATATTTGGTTGGATTTAGCTTCATCTTATATTTCCTGAGTGTATTGAAGGACTTTTTCAGATCAGCAATATGATTTATTGAAGACTGGCTTTTGACAAATATATCATCCACGTAAACCTCCATGTTGTGTTCAATTTGCTTCTTGAAAATTTTATTCATCAAGCGCTGATAAGTCGCACCTTTATTCTTGAGTCCAAAGGGCATAACCCTGTAACAATAAAAACCATGGTTAGTAATAAAAGTAATTTTCTTCTCATCTTCTGGCACCATCTGAATTTGGTTATAGCCGAAGAAGGCATCCATGAAAGTGAGGAGTTCATGGCCTAATATTGCATCTACTAGTTGATCAATTCTAGATAGGGGATAGCTATCCTTTAGGTGGGCCTTGTTCAAATCTATGAGTTTATATACATCCTTGATTTACTGTTCATCTTCTTGATGAGGATCACATTTGTAATCCAGTTTGGGTAAGACACCTCTCGGATGAACTTGGCCTTAAGAAGCTTGTCTACCTCATCCACAATGGCCTTCTACTATTCTGGTGTAAAGCTGTACTTCTTTTGCTTCACAGGTCGGTGTTTGAGATCTATAGCCAGATGATGTTCCATTATTTTTACATCAATTTTAGGTATATTTCTAGGAATCCAAGTAAAGATATCAGCATTTTTTCACAGGAAAGTGACGAGCTGCTTTATCAACTATTCTTGCAAATTGGAGCCAATCTGAACTGTATGGTCCTCATTCCCATCATTTAGAGATACTGCAACAAAGTCATTAATGGGTTCTCCACATTCTTTTATTAAATCATCACAATTATCAAGTTCATCCACTAGGCAAGGATCTGGTTACTTTTCTACTTGTAGAGCAATTGTGTAGCAATGTCACGCGATCTTCTCTAACTTCTCCAACTCCGTATCCCATCAGGAACTTTATCTTTAAATAATAGGTTGACACTATAGCCCAAAGTGCATTTAACTCAGGTCAGCTGAGGATTGCATTATAGGCAGAGGGAGCCTTTACCACTAGAAAATCATCTTGAGCTTTGGATTGCCTTGGATACCAACCTACCACAACTAATAAGGTAATTATTTCTTCGATTGGTATAGTATCACTAGTGAATCCCACCAATGGAGAGCTTATTAGTCCTATTTGATTATCAGGTATAGATATTTTAGAGAAAGTATCATAAAATAAAATATCAATAGGGCTTTTATTATCAATCAAAATATGACATACATCATAGTCAGTAATATTTAAAGTAACTACAACCGCATCATTATGCAGAAATTGAACCCCTCGTGCATCTTCTTCGATAAAAGCAATGGGTTCTTTAGTCCTCTACCTCTTTACTGGCTTTGGTGATTCATTGGCCTCTCCTTCTCGATGTCCCCTAGCAATGATGTTGATGATCCCAAAAGAGGGCCGATCTCCTTGTGGTTCATCCCTCCAAGGTGGCTCCAGCTGCTGGGATGCATGTGGGGTTTCTAGCTCTAATTTTGAAACTTTTTTGAAAATGAATTATAGCAGAAATAAAAATTAATCTAATTAATTTATAAAGAGTTATAGATCTAATCTACAAATCCTACATTACTAGGATCTAATATGATATACATGCATGCAATGAAATCTGAAAATAAAAGGCTATGAGTAGTAAAACACTTTTACTATACTACATGTTTAGAACACGTAACCTTGCACGGGTTGATGATCTCCGCAATTGAGTCACTATCGATCTGATCACTAGAAAGATTTGATTATCACGATGTAGCCATACATGCATCTAGCCTCCATGGATGGTCCACATGAGGTCCTGATCCCGAAGGCTCCTCTCGAGTGCTAGCTCAATGATGGAGGCTCATGATAGCTAGATTTGATCGAACAATTTTGATCTCCCTCCACTGAAACTTTCAACACTCTGGATCAATAGCAAGGGTAGAAGAGGAGATGAGGAAGTACTCCAAAAAATCTTGTGAAGATCTGATTCTCAGATCTTATTAAATCAAATCAGAAACCCTAGATCAGGAACTAGGGCAGCATAGCACACAAACCCTAGCACCTACTTTTCTCTCTCAATTTTTCATCATTTGATTTTTTTCTTATTTTTCTTACATTGTGAAGGGGCTTGTGCACTAGACAGAGGAATCTTAGAAGTTTTTCACACCTCAAAAAAAAATTCATGTAATTTAATATAGAGCATAAAAACAAGGTGGCATGAGGGAGAAGTTTAGATAAGGAGTTAGCCACTTGAATTCAAATCCCATTTGAATTCAAATTCTAACTAGATAAAATAAATCCTTTTGAAGCATGGGAAGGGAGGGTGCAAGCCTTGTTTTGCATGGAAAACCATTCACAAGAACATCTTTCTCATGGAGAAAAATATGGCGCAAAGATAAGAGTGGTGCAAGGAAAGACTAGGTCAAACTAGTCTCAAATTATCTCATCCAATTAGACCAATCCAATCCAAATTGATTAGGCCCAATTAGGCTAGATTAAATCCAACTCATTTAGGCTTAATTAGGCTTACTTAAATCCTAATTAAATCAAGAATTAATTAAGCTCAATCCTTGATCAAATCAGGGATTAAACCTCCTCGGCGATTAGGTCATCTCATAATCTAATTGGGTCAAATCCAACTGAATCCAATTCAATTGGACTTGATTCAAAAATAATTACTCAATCAAATTAAGTTAATTAGTGATTAAATTACTAATTAAATCTCTCATAAATATAGAATCCAAATCCAGTGGATGTCCGCATAATAGAGTCCCATCAAAATAAAATTTTGGATCGAAGAGTCCCAAACCAGTGAGACTCTTGATCCTGGTGTCCAAAATGAGTGAAACTCATGATCATAGAGTCTAGACTCTCAATCACAGTCCTAGATAAGTAGAACTCTTGGTTAAAGAGTCTCAGTCTAGTAGAACTCTTAACTATAGAGTCTCAGTCTAGTGGGACTCCTGATCATACAGTCCCGAATAGTTAGGACTCAAAGTTCAAGCCTAGTAGGACTCTTGGTTGAAGAGTCCCAGTCCAGTGGGACTCTTGACCATAGAGTTTCAGTCTAGTGGGACTCTTCACCGCCCATCAGATCAGGTAGGAACCTCTAATGTGTGTAACCTCATAGGTTCGAACCTAAGCCAATAACACCAAAACCACTTTCTGTACTAATCGAAGTGACCATCTAACAATGGTACCTAACATCCGAATAGATTGAATAGTCATAATTACAATATTCAGAACCTATGTGAATATGGTTACTACATAATTCATCCCATTGACCACTATGTATTAGGATGATTCAGAGTTAAACTATCAGCCTTAAAAAGTACATTCAGATCATGTCTTAGAGCAATCAATCTTGTGATCCCTCACTAGGACTACCCAACTTCTCAAGTACTTGATCATGTCCAGAAATCTTCCATCACTGAATTAAAAATTCAGGTGGTCAGGTACCAAAGCATAGTGAGTTGCCTGAAAGCATTGTGGTGATCTCAAGTCGGAGGGATACTTATTTTTATATTCCATTGGAACAAATCTTGATAGTAGAAAAGCTCCAAAGTTGGTCATGTTCAGTGCAGATATACCCTGCAACTCACCTGCATGCCATACTAGTGTCTCCATACTTCTTGATTAAGAGGACAACCAACCCATTTGGCATACAACGATCTACACTCGATAAATATTATCATCCTTAGTAACAACGTATCATTTGATTGCGAACATGTTGAAGGACTAAATGATAAATCCTTCTTTATCGATTCTAAATAGTCCTAAGGACTTTACCACAACACAGGAGTTCATTAGAAGATATGAGAATTTATAATAAAAATATTAAAATAAATTTTATTTATTAATAATTCATAAATAATTATAATAGATAGCTTAACTATCAATAGGCTGATAATTGACTTTGAAACACTATTTCCAACAATCTTCCACTTGGTCTAAAGTCAATCGGTGTAGTATCTAATATCCATCTTCGATTTAAAGTCATCGAACTCTTTCACTCTAATGGCTTTAGTGAATGGATTGGCTAGATTCTTCTTTCTATCAATTTTTTGAAGGTCGACATCACCTCGATCCACGATCTTCTAGACAAGATGGTAGTGGTGCAGAATATGCTTCATCTGCTGGTATGCCTTCGATTCTTTTGCCTAAGCAATGGCTCTAGAACTGTCATAATAGAGCAGAATTGGACCATCAAGGAAGGATGCTAGTTCAAGCTCGGTGATGAACATTTTCAACCATATCGCTTCTTTGGCAGAATTTGATGCAGCAACATACTCCACCTTGCAAAATGAGTTAGCCATGATTTGCTGCTTGAAACTTTTTCATCAGACAGCTCCACTATTAAGGGTAAATACATACTTTGACATACTTTTGCTATCATCATGGTCAAATTGAAAATTGGAGTCTATAAACCCCATAAGTCTCAAGTCCAACTCACCAAAAATAAGCCACTGATCCTTGGTATTTCTTAAATACTTTAGGATAATTTTAACAACCTTCCAGTGGTTCTCTCCTAGATCAGATTGGTATCTACTCACCATTCCTAGTGAGTATGCCACATCTAGTCTCGTACATGTCATGGCATACGTAATAGAACCCACTATCAAAGCATATAAAATTTTACTCATACGCTCTCTCTCTTGAGATATTGTTGGATAATCTCTCTTCAAGAGAGAAATTTCATGTCCTATTGGTAGATAGTCCTTGAAATTCTCTATGTTGAACCTCTTCAGCATAGTATCAATGTATGTAGACAGGGATAACCCGAGCAACCTTTTAGATCTATCTCTATAGATCTTCATCCCTAGGATGTAGGAAGCTTCTCTCAGATCCTTCATGAAGAACTGTGATGATAGTTAGATCTTTATTCCTTATAATTATGAGGATTTATGGTGCTTCCAAGCCTTGGGAGGCCATGGGAGGAGTTAGGGGGTTGGCTTCGGGGATTCTAGGGGCTTGGTTGGTGCTTCGAAGATCTAGGATTCAAGATGAAGTAAGGAACTAAAGTTAGAAAATCAAGACTATAGAAAGAAGATTTTCTACTGGTTAGCCAGCTCAGTCTAAAATTGGATCGGCTAAGTCTCAATGCATAGGCAAAATAGAGAGCTACACGTTTGGGACTACTGGCATGGCATAGGACTGGGCTGGCTCAATTTCAGATTGAGCCAACCTAGTGAAACTTAGCTGGCTCTGAGACTGAACCAACTCAGTCTCATTGCTGAGACTGAGCTGACTCAGTGTCCGAGAAGAGTTATGCGGGTAGAGTTATGCGAGCAGAGTTATGCGAGCCGGCTCAGTGCTTGGGCAGCATTATGTGAGGGTCTATTTTGGGCTAGGGTCTGGGTTGATCCTAGGAGTCTTAAGGCCTGGTATGAGAGGTCTTAATATAGCTAATTCATGTATGGGTCGGGTCTAAGTCCAGAGGATGAGAGCATGGGAGACATGGGTGTACATAGGCTTAGTGAGTGCTTTCATGTATTGGGTTAGCCGAAAAGTTTTTTGGTCAAGCCTAATGGCTATGTATAAATACATAGGTTGTATTAGGGTTTCATGATGCTATGGAACACAGACCTTTTCTTCCTGAACTCTCTTCTTCTCTTCTCTCTAGAGTTGCCACCCTAGGATTCTTGAAGAAGCCCTAGAGAAGGGGGCGTCTCCCTCAAGCGTAAGGAGGGAGGCACCCCTTCATAGATTCAGGTGGAGGATCAGTAGTTTGCTATCCATAGAGAACATCATAGGTTTCTTTAGGTTCGTGCTAAAAATCAGAAGCTTCCATAACATGGTATCGGTGCTTGTGACGTCAAGGATGACTGGCATTCAAGCGATATCATGGGTCTATAATTTAGTATCAGAGCTAGATGATGCCTAAAATATTGTAAATGACATATGGTATCAGAGCCTGATGGTTCCTGGAAGTGAAGGAGAAGTTGTACAAGATGAAATCAGAAATCTGCATAAGGATTCCATGGTATGTCTCAAATTTATCTTCATTATTGTTGTGGTTTGGCCAACCGGATGCAACGGGTTGAAGGTGGAGGTTGAGAGGATTAACGAAAAGGGATTTTTCTAGGGTGGAAGGATTTGGTGTATGATTTGCTGATCGATCTTGGTGAAAAGGTCGGGGTGTACGATGGTTATGTGATGGGCAGGGAGCACTGGAGTGCTACAGTAGCGCTTTTCTGGAGATGTAGGGCTGAGAGAGGCTCAGTGATGCAGTAGCTGAGGGAGGTATCTCAGTAGAGAGCATCAAGGTTTTCTAGGAAGATGGGCAGTGTAGGACTATTGAAGAGAGGTTTTTTAAGGGATAATGATCGAAGGAAGGCTGAAGAAGCGACTATACATCCTTCGGTATTAGGAAGGTGGGGAAGTAGTCGGAGATGTATTCAATGGTTTGATCAGAGCATGAATTTATGAAGCCTTAGGAGTGATGAAGATGGATGATCCATGGTGGTCCAGCGGTTAGGGCTGGATAGCTATAGAGCGACATAGAGATAAGTTAGGGAGCGCTGGAGTGCTGTAGGAGTGCTACCATGGAGGCACAGGGGTTGAGAGAGGCTCGACGGTGCAGCAGTCGAGGAATGTATCTCAGTAGAGAGTGTCAGTGGTATCTTAAGAAGATCGGATGTAGGTCTTAGGAAGAGCCAGAAGGTCTTAGGGAGCACCAGAAGGTCTTTAGCAGTCGGAAGTATCATAGATTAGGTTTTCTCTATAGGAGCACCAGGGAGAGTCATGGTTCAGGTAGAGGATGGTTCTTCGGGCGCAACTGAAGCGATGGCTGGTGTAGGGGTAGAAGAGAAGGACCAGGATGAAATTTTCTAGGATTCAGTTGCTGGATTCAGAAGAGTTGGATGAGCTCTTGGGTTTCAAAGGTGCCCGTAGGTTGCGGAGATATCTGAGATGGCTTTGAAGGGATCTACGGAGCATGGAGGGTTCGAAGGGGCAGCGATAGGCTCAATAGTGTTATGTTGAGTGGTTATTCTCGAGGGACTCGATGATAGAGTCAGCTTCTACGGCATCAGGTGGACTTCGGATATAGGTGGAGCTCCGAAAAGGTGGCTTCATAATTGGAGAGAAAATTTAGCATGAGTTCAGAGCATCGATGATGCACAGTTCTAGGTGGAGCGGTGCATGCAGGTGGATAGACGTAGCTCTAAGGAGATCGTGTCAGATGGTACAGCATGTGTTAGTGCAGAAATGCTATAGGTTCTTCAAAAAAGTTTAGAGAAAGTGATGCAGCTGCTAAGCAGAAGGGATCCTACAATTTCATGGTGGTGCAGAGGTGCAAGCCAAGGTCTTCAGTGGTGGAGATGATCATCCCAAAGGCCTTAAGGATGCACAACAGCTGAAGAGGATTGGTCAAGGTGATGATTGCACAAGGGGTTGTCGAGTGCACAGGGACAGCGGAATCATACAGTAGGTCATTGTTGAGAGGTTTGCCAAGGCTTGGGAGCATTAAGGTGGAGATTATGAGGATTTGTGGTACTTCTAAGCCTTGGAAGGCCACGAGAGGAGTCAAGGGGTTGGCTTCGAGGATTTTAGGGGCTTGGTTGGTGCTTCGGAGACCTGGGACATAAGGTGAAGCAAGAAACCAATGCTGGGAAATCAAGACTATAGAAAGAAGATTTTCTGTAGGTTAGCCAGCTCAGTCCAAAATTGGATCGGCTAAGTCTCAATGCATAGGCAAAATAAAGAGCTGCGCGTTCGAAACTACTAGCAAGGCACAGGACTGGGCTGGCTCAGTTTCAAACTAAGCCGACCCAATGGAGCTTAGCTAGCTCAGTGCTGAGATTGAGTTGGCTCAGTGTGCAGGCAGAGTTACACGAAGGTCTATTTTGGGCTAGGGTCTGGGTTGATCTTAGGGGTCTTAAGGTCTGATTTGAGAGGTTTTAAGGTGGCTAATTCATATATGAGTCGGGTCTAGATCCAGAGGATGAGAGCATGGGAGACATGGGTGCACATGGGCTCGATGAGTGCTTTCATGTATTGGGTTAGTCGGGGAGTTTTTTGGTCAGACCTAATGGCTATGTATAAATACATAGGTTGTATTAGGATTTCATGATGGTGTGGAATACAGACCTTTTCTCTCTTAACTCTTTTCTTCTCTTCTCTCTAGAGTTGCCATCCTAGAGATCTTAAAGAAGCCCTAGAGAAGGGGGGCATCTCCCTCAAGCCCAAGGAGGGAGGCACCCCATCACAGATCTAGGTGGAGGATCGATGGTTTGCTGTCCATAGAGAACGTCGTAGGTTCCTTCAGGTTCGTGCTAAAGATCAGGAGCTTTCCAACATGGTATTAGTGCTTGTGATGTTAAGGATGATTGGCGTTCAAGCGATATCTTGGGTCTACAATTTGGTATCAGAGCTAGGTGATGCCTAGAATGTTGTGGACGATAGTAATGTAGGGACATCATTTTTGATTGAGAGAATGTCATCCACTTACAATATCAAGAATACTACTGCTAGACCATTAGCTTACTTATATATGTAGGGCTCTTCTCTATTCTTAATGAAGCCATACATCTTGATCATCCTATCAAAATATATGTTCCAACTTCGAGATGCTTGCTTTAGTCCATAAATGAACCTTTGAATCTTGTACACCTTAGACTTATCTGTGGTTATGAACCCTTCAGATTGTATCATATACACCTCTTCGTCTAGCTCTCCATTCAAGAAAGCTATCTTCACATCCATTTGTCAGATCTTATAGTTCAGATAGGTAGCTATCGCAAGTATGATCTAAATGAATTTGAGCATTGCCATAGGAAGAAACATCTCGTTATAGTCTATACCATAACATTGACGATATCCTTTGGCAACCAGATAGGCCTTATAAGTCTCTACCATCCCGTCTGCGTCCCTTTTTCTCTTGAAGACCCACTTACATCCTATGGACTTTATCTCTTTGGGTGGGTCAACCAATGTCCATATATCATTAACTTTCATGGACTCCATTTCAAATTTCATGACCTCAAGTCATTTCTATTGAAAATTATGTTCCAAAGCTAATCGTCAGCCTATTGATGGTTGAGCTATTTTATAATTATAATTAATTTATTAATTAATAAAAATATTTTGGTATCTTTTTCATCACAAGTTTACATCTTCTAATCAACTCTATTATTGTGATGAAGTCCTTAGAACTATTTAGTTTCAATAATCAGAGAATTTATTGATTAGTTCTTAAATTTGTTCACGATCAAATAATTGGCTGTTAATTAGGATGGCAGCGTCTATCGAGCATAGATCGCTATATGCCATATAGGTTGGTTGTTCTCTTAACCAAGATGTGTGGAGATACTAGTATGGCATATAGGTGAGATGTATGGATATATTATCAATAAACAAGACCAACTCCAAAGCATTCTACTGTCGAGAAAGTCTTTGATGGGATATAGATATAAGTATCCCTTAGACCTGAGATCACCTTAGTGATTTGCAAGCAACTCACTATGCTTTGATATCGGACTAACTGAATTTCTAATTTAGCAATGGAAGTCTTTTGGGCATAGTCAAGTACTTGCAAAGTCAGAGTGTGATCAAGATGGAATTGACCACTCCAAGAGTTGGAGAAGAATGTATCACTATACTTCAATATAGCAAAACCTTGGCCAGAATAATCCATCAGATGGATTTGATATTTTAAAATACAATATGGACAACCTGATCAGAGTTGATAGTTTAACTCTGAGGTGTCCTATGAGTATTTTGGTCAAGTGGATGAATTATATGGAAACTATATCCGCATGGGTTCTAAGGATGGTGTTCTACACCCTCGACCTATCCGGCCGTTGGATATCATTGCTAGATGGTTACTTTGATTGATATAAAAATTTATTTCTATACTACTGGCTTAGATTTGGACCTATGAGGTCACACATATTAGAGCTTACGATTTGATCAGATGGCTGATTAATGATTAAGAATCGTTCTAGGGTTAAACAGTCAATACGATTGGTGTTTAACCTAGTGCAAGTGTTGCAGGAGGATCGATTAGCAATTAAATTGCTAATTAACTTAATTTGATTAAGCCAATAGGTTAAGATTAAGTCTAATTAAATATTATTTAATTAGATTTAGTTTGGGCTTGATTGGATCAAGTCCAATTGGTTTATTGGGTAAGCCAAGTGCAAGGAAGAACTAATCCTAGTCTAACTAGGACTCAGATTAACTTAATTTCTAATTTGATTAAAAAATAAATCAAAATTAAATTAAATTTAATCTAATTTAATTAACTCCTTAAATGGGTTAGGGTATTATTTAATTGATTTGATTTAATCTTGATTTTATTTGATTAAAAGATCTTGTTTGACCAAGTCAAAATAGGAGTCATAGTCTTAAAAGATCTTGTTTGACCAAGTCAAAATAGGAGTCCTAGTGTGACTAGGACTCCCTATCTCCTTATGCCACCTTGGTCCTAATGCCCTCCATACCTATTTTTTATTAATTTTTAATAGAAAATTCTTTTCTTCTTGATTTTCATGCCCTCCCTCTCTCTCTAAGTCATATTTGGAAGTTAGGTGGAGGACCAAGTCAAAGGAGGAATTGATTTTGCTTAGGATTCTATGAGATATAATCCTTGTTGACCAAAACATCTTCCCTTAAGTGCTGCCCCCTCTTTTAATTAATTCTTCTCTTATTTCATAAAAATAATCTTTTTTTTTTGTGCACCCTCCCTTGCTGGTCCATGCCAAAAATTATGGAGGAGGGGCCCAAGAGTTGGGCGCCCCAACAACTTCCCATGTTTGGATATTTCTAGTCTAGGAATTTGACCTAACTTAGCCTCTTTTTTTTCTATATTTATTGGATGAATTTTGTTCTAATTTTTTTATGAAATACATAACTTTGGGAGAGATTTGGGGTGTGCAAAAATTAGAGTTAGAGGGTCCTTGGGCATGGGGGTTCGATAGGCACCAAACTAGGTGTCGAGGTGAGAGAAAATAGAAGAAGAAGAGGGTCTTCTTCTAGGGCTGTTTTATTTTTAATCTTTCCTCCTTTCTTTTGAGTTTTTTTAAGAGTGTCTCAGATCAGCAAACTCTCATCTTCCTTCTCATATTTTGAAAAGTTCAAATTTCAAAGAAGGAAGCATTAGATCGATCATAGAAGAAGGATCAGCACAGTGCAAGCATGCTGTGCTGATTTTCTATATCAGACTTCAGATCAAAGATCACAGACTCATGTGGACGACTCCTAGAGGCTGGACATGTGTGTGGCTCATGACTTCATCCTCAAGCCTAGATCAATAAGTTAGAACATCTAACTTGCTCAGATAATAGATCTAATCTACAAACTTTATACCTGCATTTGATGTAGTGTAGATCTAGGTTGATTTGATCAATCTTTTTTCTTTCTTATTTAATTTTAATTTTTAATTTAATATTATGCATTGATCATGTTATTGGTCTGAGATCTAGGTGTTTACATTATTATTTAAATAAATTTAGATTTATTTAAGTCTTTCGCTGTGAGATCTTGAAAAAGTTTCAAGATCTACCTATGAAAATCTAGATCTAGTTTCTTCAATTTTTTAGAGTCGGATCTTTGCATTGCATCTATGTAAGTGATCGGATCCTCATCGTTCTCATCAAGTTTGATAGGATCACTATCTCAGACCAAGAAATCATAGTATCTATTTGGCTAATGTGGTACTTTATCAGATCGCCTTTAGAGTGTAGATTCATCGGGCTTCGAGTTTGATCTAATCAAATCCAATTCAGATTCAGCTACTTTTGTTAGTTTTTTCACTTACCAAACTTTCTCAAGTTTGACCTTAGAGGCATTAATTTCTTCTCTAAGAAACTTCTTTTCTAAAAAAATTGCCTTAAGTCTGACAAACAGCTTTTGCTAATCAACAAGGTAGAAATAATATCCTTTGGTCTCTTTTGGTATCTTATAAAACTATCCTTGTCAGACCTAGGTCCTATTAAATGTGTACTTTAGAAGCCAGATTGCTGTCACTTATAATACACTTCTAAGGGCAATTTTATAATTTTGATTATAAATTAATAAATAGATTATTTTCTATCATAATGTGTATTTAAAGGTATCTATGATACATCCTTTGAGTTAATGGTAATGACAATTCATATTTTCAAGAGTTGAAAATTTAAGGCATGAATTTTCATAATTAACTCATAAACTGCTCTCGATCATAGGACCATCACGAGGATGGTGATCGATTCGAAAGGTTGGTGTATGATCACTTTCTTAGGATAGACGTATCTTGAGTCTATAGTGTGGAGATACTCGAGTGAGAGTATAGATACTTGTTAGAGAATGAGGGCACTGAGCATGACCACCTCGAGTAGTCATAAGAAAGTCTACCTTCTCATCGATGACTGACTCGATGCTGCAGTGGTGTATCTGATTCTTTGACCTAAGGTGCATCAACAGTTCACCTTGAGGGTGTTATAGTTTGACTACACCATAACTTGATCTTCTAGCCATTCGAAATCTTAAGGTGTATGTTGGATATAGCATGTTCATTGTAGGAATTGGATTGCACCAATAGGGGATATATCTACCTCGGTAGATGATGAGTAACCCTATAATAATCATGAGATTGAGCCCATAAGCCCATGGCTATGGCAGAGTGAAGATGATAGAAAGAATTTTTATTAGGATTTCATATTGGACTTGAATCAAATGATTAATTTATATGACGAACATTGGGTTTGACAAGTTCACCTTAACCCTAATCCTGTCAGGGATCAAGATAGAAGAATCCAATCACATGGGTAACTATACCAAGAGGTTCACTTTTAGTTTTGATGGATTGCCACCATATACTGCTAGGTATCACTGATGGATTTTGGAAGTAATTAGGATGATTTAGATAATCAATCATTCTAATTGTATGAATTAGAAAAGTTTTGGTCCATCGAAAGATGTTTCGATAATGTCGATGATGAAAATTGCGACATGTCTCATTACCATACAGAATTGAATCTAACTAGATTACACAAATAAGAGTTTGAGTCTGGATGTCATTAATTGAGCTAAGCTAGTTTGATTGATTTAGATTAGATCCAATCAGGTTCATGGTAATCATGCTAGCACATGATTGAGCCTGACTTTCACCTTTTAAAATCTTTTTGATTAGTTGCAACCAAATCAAATTTGATTTAACTCATTCTTATATTTTGAATAGATTTATTTTTA
Source organism: Cocos nucifera (assembly GCA_006176705.1). NCBI lineage: Eukaryota > Viridiplantae > Streptophyta > Magnoliopsida > Arecales > Arecaceae > Cocos > Cocos nucifera. Next base: position 115,454 of record QRFJ01003446.1, on the reverse strand, counting down.
TCTAACTAGAATAAATCTAGGTTAGATTAGTTATAGAAATTAAATTCATTCATAGTCAAATTGGACTAGGGTCAAAAGTTGACCTATTTGAGAGAATTGAGGGTCACCTAATCAGATACTTCTATAAAATTTTATAAAAAAACTTTTTGATCTAATTATTGGATATGTGATAAAGCAAGAGTTATGCATTGGGTGTACCAAATTTTGTGATTTTTTGAGGTATCTAGATTGAGTTATGATAGAGTTTGATTTGGATCAAACTCTTGAGGGAAGAGTCCTAGGAGTAGTGGACTCTTCCTTATGTACTCTTGCTGACATCTTTTTGAATCATTTTTGATGAAAAAATAGATGAGATCTGATAGTTTTTCATGGAGAATAAGTTCTAGAGTCCTAATTATAAAATAAAGGAGTTATTTTGTTCAAAAGGGACTCTAAGTAGGTGTTGGATATAAAAGCCTTTCTCATGTCAAAGTGCATTCAATGCAAGAAATAATTTTTCATGCCCAAAGTCTGCCATCCCTGATATCCCACACCACCTCTATCCTCTTTCTTCTTCTCTTCTATAAGCCTAAAAGGTTAGGCATAAATATGAGAAGAAGGTCCAATGTTTTTGGCATAATATTCAAGATCTACGTGATAGTATTTGTGTGACGGACGGACTGCCTTCAGAAATAATTTTGAAGATTCTTCGGATTAGATCCAGATTTAATTTTTGGAGAAAAAGTTTATGTGGAGAAGACATTTAGATCTTGCCTAAGTGGATACCGGTAGAGGCCAGGTGCGTGTGTGGCTCCTTCCAAAACCTTAGGAATCAACAGGATCATTACAAGAGAATTGGATTACCCAATCAGATACTTTAAATTAAATCTAATGTAATTTTAATTTTTAATTTTTAAAATTAGATCACTATGATTAGATCTGAGAAATCTTAGATCTGATTAGATTGTTTAAAATTTTTTAAGAAAATCCCCCTCAGATCTGATCAAATCTGCACGATCCTACGGCGGAAAATAATATTTTTTTTTCAATCGATAACAAAGCTGCATTAGCAGTTCTTCAGATCTATCTTAGATCTAATTTTATTTTTATTTATGATCTAATATTAAACGGTTTTAGATTTTACATCAAATGTGATTAGATCTGAAATTAAGAAATTAAAAATTAAATAATTTAGATCTAATATGTATGAGATGCATGACTAGACTAGGTATAGAATAGTTTTATGTGTAGTCTAGTATGATCATGTATTTAATTTGATTAAATATGATTTTAGATTTATTTAATTTTTATTTTTTTGATATTATAATTATTATAATTAGATCTAAAAATAAAAAATAAAATTTTTAATTTTTGATTTATTCATATGAGATATTAAAGATGCATGCTTAGACTAGTCATAAAATAGTTCTATAAGATGTCTAGAATAGTTTTGATTTTGATATGATCAAATTTAAAATTTTATTTTTTAGATTTAACATGTGATGTTTCAGATCTGAAAGTATGCATATTGATAATACATGAGGTGTATGCAGGACTTGTATTAGTTATATCATTTTATATGTAATATATGATCTAACTAGTTTTGTAGTAAAAAATTATATTTTTGATTAAGGAATTCTCCATGGTCGTCTGGTCATAAGAACAAAGTAGGGTTTAAAATCCCTCTCCTCCCATTCAATGGGGTGTTCTTATGGCGTGTAGGAGTGTTGCATGTTCATCCTTAATCAGAAATCAAAACTTATTTTTCAGCAAAACCCTAGATCCTGAAATCCTAGGATTTCTATTACATATTTTGTTCATGAACCCAAAACTTAATTAAGAATTAAGATGATTAAATTAAATAGATCTAAAATTATGAATTTTTAGATCTAAGATATATTCATAAAATTAGATTCGGACTTGGGTAGCTTAATTAGGTCTAGCAGTTGATCAAATCGAATCAAAAGTTGGTTAGGTGGGATCAAAGAAAGCTTAGATTTAACCAGTCTAATAGGATTAAGTCTGGGTCAAGATCGAATTACATTAAGACATGACTCGATCAAATCAAGACTTAATTTGGCTCCACGGTTCGAGCCTGAATTGTAGGCTAATCCAATTGGTTCTGATTTGATAATTTGTTATTCAAGGTAAGTTTGGCAGATACGAATGACTAATTTTTAATTGGGAGCTACTCGACTTAAATACATTCTTGTCGAGTTAATGGCATATTCCTTTCACTGATCTCACTTACCTGACCATTTGTGTCGATCCAGTTCTGATTTGAGGTGGCTAACAATTCAAGCCAACCCATGCCACTAGGTTAATCATAACTGTTATGACTAAGTTAAATCAAGTTTAAAGAGACCTAAATTAAATCTTCCTAAGAAAATATTAATTCTAAGGTCTTCCACCATTGTAGATGTGCGGGCCCTTCCTAGGTTGATTATTCTTGACTGGATATAGTGATTCAGTTGCATCGAAAAGACACAACCATATCTATTAGACATTGGATGCTACGGGTTAGAGGATGGGTTGGGCTCAATATTTTAGATACGGTGAGGGATCCAATCAGAAATCCAATCTTTGAAAATGGTAGGTCTGACTTAACTAAGGAGTGGATCAATATTTCAGACATGGTGAGATTCATGAATTAGAGACCAAGTTTGGATGCACCATGATTAGAGAATCATTGGACAAGAGTTGTCCACTCATCGATTGATCCATCATCAATAACTGTTAGGTGAGGTGGTGAGTTAGTTGGTGGGACTGTACCACCCACTAGAAATCTATAATCACGAAGATTTTTGCATCTCTGCCAAGGGAGTGTAGAGATCTAAGTAAATAGTGGAAGCATAATTTATCTAAAAATAAAATTTTTAAATATATTATTTAAGTTTAATTACAAAATCTAACTAGAAACTTTGATTTCTATAGAAAAATGTCTGCATCCAATCCACTAGCCCATATCTTAGACACCTATAGACTGACTGGACCCAACTACAAGAATTGGCTCCAAAACTTTAAAATTATTTTGGATTTTGAAAAGTTGACTCATGTGTTGGAACAGGATCCTCCAATCTTACCAGCCCATCCATCCACTGATCAGAGAGTATCTCTCGAGAAGTGGATGGATGAAGATAACAAAGCCAGGTATTACATATTGGACTCAATGTCTGATGAGCTCTAGCGCCAACATGAAGATATTAAGACTAGCCGCCAAATGTTGGCTTACCTGCAAGAGTTGTTTGGTGAACTAAGTTGCGCAGCCAAATATCAAGTCACTAAAAGATTTTTTGGCTCAAATGCATGATGGATAGTCAGTCCAAGATCAATATCTTATGATGATCAAGGACTTGAAAGAGCTTGAGAAGCTTGGTGTCAAGTTAGATTAGGATCTGCAGACTGACATAATTCTATAGTCCTTGACCGATGCGTATGGGCAGTTCATCATGAACTACCATATGCATAAACTTCAAAATACCTTGGTTGAGCTTGTGAATATGCTGGTTACTGCTGAGCTTTCTATGAAAAGTTCTAATGGCTCGGTACTTGCTGTGGAGTAGACTTCTTCCAAGAGAAAGTCTTTCGGAAAGAAGAAGAAGTCCGTAAAGAAGCAAAAGATGGATGGTGGGAAGAAGAAGAAGGCAGAGCCGAAGAAGAAGGCGGCTAACAAAGAAAAATATTTTCATTGCAACACTGACGACCATTGAAAGCGGAACTGCCCTCTTTACCTACCCAGTCTGAAGAACAAGAAGGAGGTAGGTCCTGTTGGAGGTATGTGTTGTAGTCCATAATGTTCCAGGCATCACCTAAAGATTAGAAGAATACATGTTGATCATATCAACATCAGACTATACTAGATCAGATATAGACATAAATTAAGAAGACCAAATCATCCTTACCCTTGCAAGTTAGATGCTCTAGCTCACTGACCCAGGGTTAAGGTTACTGCTCTAAGCTGCAAATGTGTTCGACCTCTATAGGATGTCCATACGAGCCCTTGATCACTGATCAAAATTCTGATGACTGGAAATCAGCATAGTATGCTAGTATTATGCTGATCCTTCTTCAATAGTCGATCTAGATCTTTCTTCTTTGAATCTTGGACTCTCCAACTTTTAAAAGATGAGAAAGAATATTTGTGAAGTAGAGACTCCTCTCAGAAATCTCACAAAAGGTGGAGGAATAGATCTAGAGGAAAATCCTAGAAGAAGAACCCTTCTTCTTCCTTTTTTCTCTCACCAAGACACTAGGTTTGTGTCCTTTCAAAACCCCACACCCAAGGGTTTCCATGCCCAGCTTTTCCCATGCCTAAAAGCCTCTCTTTCAATTTTGGAATCACATAAAAAATTAGGTCCAAAGACCCTTCAAATACAGAGATATGGAACAATCCTTGTCTAGGTCAAACACCTAGCAAGGAATGTCCAAAAAGGGCAAGACAAGGTTGGGCGCCCCCTCCTTTTTCTTTGGCCTGGACCACCTAATTTTGTTACACAAAAAATCTCTTATTTCCACCAAAAATTGAAGAGAAAAAATAGGCAGTGGGTGGTACAAAGGAAGGAGGTTATTTGTATATCTTAAAATTCTATTCCATAGAATTTGAAATCAAATTCAAACTTCCTCTGTTGACTTGGTCCATAACCAATTGCCATGTAAGAAAGAAGGGGAGCAAAGGGGGTGCATCTGAGACTCTCTTGGGCATAGAGAGTTCATGCAAAACCAAAGGAAGAGGGTGTGGGGGGGCGTTGGGACTAAGGTGGCATAAGGATAGGGAGTCCTAGTCATACTAGGGCTCCTATTTTGACTTGGTCTAATATGGTCTTTGAACCAAATCAAAATAAATCTAACCCAATTAGAAGAGATCTTAGTCTAACTAGGACCTTAACTAAATTAGATTAAATTATATTTAATTATAATTTAATTTTTAATCAAATTAGAGATTGGGTTCAAACAAGTCCTAATTGAATTAGGACTGTTCTTTCTTGTAATTAGCTCATCCAATAAATTAATTGAACTTGATCGAATCAAGCCCAAACTAAATCTAATTAAATCATATTTAACTAAACTTAATCTTAGTTTATAGCTTAATCAAATTTTGCTAACTAGCAATCTAATTGCTAATCGATCCTCCAGCAACACTTACACTAGGTCAAACATCAATCGTATTGATTGTTTGACCTAAGAACGATTCTTAATCATCGATCAACTATCCAATTAGATGGAGACCTCTTATGTATGTGACCCCATAGATTTGAACCTAAGATGATAGCATAGAAATAAATTTCTATACCAATCGAAGTGACCATCTAGCAATGATACCTGATGGTCGGATAGGTCGAATATGTAGAACAACATTCTTAGGATCCATGTGGATATAGTTTCCATATAATTCATCCCCTTGATCTAAATGCTCATAGGATACCTCAGAGTTTAACTATCAACCCTAGTTAGATCATCCACATTATATTTCAAAATACCAAATCCATCTTATGAATTATCCTGGCCAAGATTTTGCTATATTGAAATATAGCGATGCAATCTTCTCCAACTCTTGGAGTGGTCAATCCCATTTTGATCACTCACCGACTTCTCAAGTACTTGACTATATCCAAAAATCTTTTATTACTAAAGTAAAAATTTAATTAGTCTGGTACCAAAGCACAGTGAGTTGCTTGCAAGCCACTATGGTGATCTCAGGTTTAGGGGATAAAGGAAAAATCTATTTTTCTAGCATAGGATCGTTTAGATCTGATTGAATCTAAAGAAATATTTTAAAATTTTTTTCTAAAATCCTAATCAGATCTAAAATTTCTTAAATTTAATTATAGAGATCTAATATTAAAAGTTAAAAATAAAATTAAATTAGATTTAATTTTAAGTACCTGATTTGGTAATCTAATTATCCTGCGATGATCCTATTGATTCCTGAGGTTCTGGAAGGAGCCATGCACGCACCTAGCCTCTACTAATATCCACTTAGGTAGGATCTGAATGTCTTCTCCTCATAAATTTCTCCTCCAAAAATTAGATTTGGATCTGATTTGAAAAGCCTTCAAAATGACTTCTGAGGGTAGCTTGTTCGTCTCACGGACACAATCGCGTAGATGCTGAATCTTATGCCAAAAATCTTAGACCTTCAACTCAGATTTATGCCTAACTTCTTAGGCATGTAGAAGAGAGGGAGAGAGAGGATAGAGGATGTGTGGATATTAGAGAGAAGGCTACTTTGGGTATGGAAAAAATAAATTACATTAAGGCAATTTCGTGAGAAGAGTTCTTATACAAGACATAGCGCCATAAAGAGTCCCTTTTTGATCAAAAACCTTATTAATTTGACCATTCAGACTCTTGGACCTAATCTCCATGAAAAAACCCAGAACCCATCTAGTTCTGACACCAAAAATCCATCTAGAAGGTGGCGACATGAAAGGATAAGAAAGAGTCTATGTGCATGTGGGACTCTTCTCTCAAGAGTTTGATCCAAATCAAACTCTATCAAAACCCAATCTAGGCACCTCCAAAAACATAAAATTTTGCACACCCAAAGAATAACTCGTGCCCTATCGCATATCCAAAAATTAGAGTAAAATAATTTCTAAAGATTTTTCTAAAATTCTCTGATCATGTGACCCTCAATTCTCTCAAATAGGTCAACTTTTGACCCTAGTCCAATTTGACTATGAATGGATTTAATTTCTATAACTAATCTAACTTGGACTTGCTCCAGTTAGATGAAAATAAATCCAATCTAAATACAAGAATGAGTCAAATCAAATTTGACTCGATTGTGATGAATCAGATAGATTTCAGATGGAGAAAGTCGGGCTTAATCATGTGCTAGCATGATTACCTTGAACCTAATTAGATCTAATCCAAATCAATCAAACTGGCTTAGCTTAATTGATGACATCCAAACCCAAATTCTTATTTGTGTGATCCAGTTAGGTTCAATTCTATATGGTAATGAGACATGTCGCGACCTTTATCATCGACATCATCGAAACACCTTCCGATGGATCCGAAATTTTCTGATTCATACAATTAGAATGATTGATTATCAAAATCATTCTAATTGCTCCCAAAATCCACCAATGATACCTAGCAGTATATGGTGGCAACCCATCATATCTAAAATTGAACCTCTCGATGTAGCTATCTATGTGATTGGGTTCTTCTATCTTGAGCCCCGACAAGATTAGGATTAAGGTGAACTCGTCAAACCCAATATCCATCATATGAATTAATCATTTGATTCAAGTCCTATATAAAACCATTATAGAAACAATTTCTATCATCTTCACTTTGCCATGGCCATGGACTTATGGACTCAATCTCATGATTATCATAGGGTACTCCCATCTACCGAGATAGATAGATCCCCTATTGGTGCAATCCAATTCCTACAATGAATATGCTATAGCCAACATACACCTCAAGATTTTGAATGGCTAGGAGATCGAGTTATGGTATAGTCAAACTATAACATCCTCAAGATGAACTGCCAATGCACCTCAGATCAAAGAACCAGATACACCACTGCAACATCGAGTCAATCATCGACAAGAAGGTAGACTTTCTTATGACTACTCGAGGTGGTCACGCTCAGTGCCCTCATTCTCTAATGAGTATCTGTACTCTCACTCTGATGTCTCTACACTATAGACTTAAAACACATCTATCCTATGAAAGCAATCATACACCAACCTTCTAGATCGATCACTATCCTCATGATGATCCTACGATCGGGAGCAGTTTATGAGTTATTTATGAAAATTCATGTCTTAAATTTTCAACTCTTTGAAAATATGAATTATCATTACCATTAACTCAAAGGATGTATCACATACACTTTAAATACACACTATGATAGAAAATAATATTTTGATTAATTTATAGTTAAAATTATAAAATTATCCTTAGAAGTTTATTGCAAGTGTTAGCTAATCTAACTTCTAAGGCACACATCTAACAAACTCCCACTTGATCTAAAGTCAATTGGCTACAAATCTAAGTCCCATCTTCTCAAGATGGGCTTCGATCTTCTGCTGGCCTAAAGGCTTCGTTAGTGGATCTGCCATATTTTCGTGGAGTCGACTCTTTTGACCTTGACGTAATCCTTCTTAAGGTAATCGCAGATGTGGTGGAATCGCCGCTCGATGTGCTTGGATTTCTAGTTAGACCTCGGCTCCTTAGCTAGGGCTATGGCATCATTATTGTCACAGTACAAAGGGACGGCATCTGATGGCATCACTTTGAGTTCTATGGTGAACTTCTTATACTAAAATGCTTTCTTTGCAGCTTTCGATGTAGTGATATACTTTACTTTCATGGTGGAATCTACTATCACAGTCTACTTGAAACTCTTCTAGCTGACAGCACTACCATTACACACAAACAGACTATCAGATGTTGACTTTCGATAATCTATATCAGACATAAAATCTGAGTCTATATAACCCTAGACCTAGAGTTCTCCATTACCAAAAACCAAGAATATATCCTTAGTTCTTCTTAAGTATTTAAGGATTCATTTCAAAGAAGTTCAGTGCTCTTCACTTGGGTTCGACTGATATTTACTCATGATACTCACAGCATGGGTGATATTAGGTCGTGTACATAGCATGACGTTCATGACGCTTCCTATTGTCGAAGCATAAGAGATCTTACTCATGCATTCAATATCCTCAGATGTATTGGGACACATCTTCTTGGAGAGATGAATGCCATATCTGAAGGACACCAATCCCCTCTTGGAGTTTTCATGCTAAATCTCTTTAGTATCTCCTCTATGTACATCTTCTATAAGAGACCCAGCATCCTATTCGGTCTATCCCTATAGACCTTAATTCTTAGAATAAAGGATGCCTCTCCTAGGTCTTTCATAGAGAACACTTTTGATAATCATATTTTAATTATGGTCAACATGGGAATATCATTTCCAATAAGGAGGATGTCATCCACGTATAGTACGAGGAAGATAATAGTGCTCCCACTAATCTTTTTGAATACACACGGTTCCTCCTCATTCTTGATGTATCCAAATGATTTGATCACATTATTGAAATGAGCATTCCAGCTTTGAGATGCTTGCTTAAGTCCATAGATAGACCTTTGCAGCTTGCAGACCTGATGATTAGCATCACTGGATGTGAAACCTAGCGGCTATTTCATATAGATATTTTCCTCAAGATATCCATTTAAGAAGGCCATTTTTACATCCATCATATTTCATAATCGAAATAAGCTACAACAATAAGCAATGTGCTGATGAATTTTAGCATGGCTTCTGGCAAGAAGATATCCTGATAGTCAATGCCTTCGTGCTGACTATACCCTTTTGCCACTAACCTAGCCTTGAATGTCTCCACATTCTCATCTGCACCTATCTTTCTCTTATAGATCTATTTACACCCAATAGGTACTATACCTTCAGATAGATTTATGAAGGTCCAGACTTGGTTAGAGCGCATTGAGTCAATCTCTGACTTCATTGCCTCTAACCATTTCTCAGAGTCGATATCTAATATCATCTCGTCATAGGTTTTGGGATCATCACCATGAATCCTATTTTTCATAAGGAACATTTTCTCTACATCCTCTAAAATAGTACCTAAGTACCTTTTAGGAGGACGAAAAATTCTTTCTGATCTATGAGATAGAGGAGGTAGTGATTCGACTGGCTCAATCTAATTGGATTTCATAGGGTCCATAGCTCGTTGCTCTTAGGAGACTTTTTCCTTAAGCCTAATCTGCCTTCTGATGCCACCATCTTGAATAAACTACTTTTCAAGAAAGATGGCATGTCAACTCACAATCACATTATGATCTTCTAGAATGTAGAAATAATATCCTAATGACTCTTTAGGATATCCTATGAACCGAGCTCTAAAGGACTTATACTCTAACTTGTCCATCTGTTGTCTCTTGACATGAGCTGGACAATCCTAAATTTTAAGGTGACTCAAACTTGGTTTCTTATCATATCATATCTCATACGGTATGGTAGGAATAGTTTTAGAGAAAATCCTATTCAGTAAATATATAGCGGTCATTAGACTATGTCCCTAAAGAAATTCAGGGAGGTCCATGAAGCTCATCATAGATTGGACCATATCTAATAAGATCTGATTTCTCTATTCTAAAATCTCGTTGAGTTGAGATGTTTCAGGTGGAGTCCATTGAGAGACTATGCCATTTTGCTTAAGATAGTCTAGGAATTTCTGACTAAGTTATTCACCTCCTCGATCTGATCGAAGAAGTTTAATGAGTTTTTTAGTTTGCTTTTCTACTTCATGTCTGAATTCTTTGAACTGTTCAAAAGCTTCAGATTTATGTTGCATCAAATATACATACCTGTACCGAGATAAATCATTGATAAAGATGATGAAGTAGACATAGTTGCCTCTAGCCGGCACATCAAATGGGCCGTACACACCAGTATGTACTAGGGCAAGTAGGTCTGTGGTCCTTTCCCTATGTCCTACAAAAGGAGCTTAGTCATTTTACCATGAAGGCATGATTCATAAATCGGATATGACTCAAAAGTCAATAGACTCAATAGCCCAGATTTGTCTAATTTGTTAATCCGGTCTTCCGCTATATGACCTAGCATAAGGTGCCATGGATACTATTATTTAGACTATTCCTAGATCATTTTGATCCTATGACATTCACGTTTTACTTGATATTGAAAATAGAAACATCAATATGCAACTGATCGAGACCATTTATAAGATAACCACTTGCAATTTTATTTCTTTCATAAAGAATATTACCATGGTCCTTAAGAAAACTAATTACATAGCTTTCCTGTGCTAAATATGAAATAGAAATTAAATTCCTACTTGCTATAGATACATAAAAATAGTCTCTAAGAACTAAATCTAATCCTAGCGATAATCGCAGAGGATAGGTTTCCATGGTCACTGCAGCAACTCTTGCTCCATTTCTGATGCATAGAATCATCTCACCATCCCTCAGCCTCCTACTATCCTCAAGATCCTGCATAGAAGTACATAAGTGAGCACTAAAACTATAGTCAAGCACCCAACTGGATGCAGAAGAAATCATAAGGTTAGATTCTATAATGAGCATACCTCCAGAAGGACCTACCTCCTTCTTATTCTTCAGGCTGACTAGGTACAAGGGGTAGTTCCACTTTCAATGACCGTCTGTGTTGCAATGAAAATATTTTCTTTATCAGCGGCTTTGTTCTTTAGCTCTGTCTTCTTTTTCTTCCCACCATCCATCTTTTGCTTCTTCACGGACTTCTCCTTCTTTCCAAAAGACTTTCTCTTGAAAGAAGTCCACTCCACAGCAAGTACTGAGTCTTTAGAATCTTTCATAGAAAGCTCAGCAGTAACCAGCATATTCATAAGTTCTACCAGAGTATTCTGTAGTTTATGCATATAGTAGTTCATGATGAATTGCCCATATGCATCAGTCAAGGATTGCAGAATTATATCAATCAACAAATCCTTGTCCAACTTGACACCGAGCTTCTCAAGCTCTTATAAGTCCTTGATCATCATCAGATAATGATCTTGGACCGATTGCCCATCACGCATTTGAGTCTTAAAATGTCTTCTGGTTACTTGATATTTGGCTGTGTGACTTTGTTCACCAAACAACTCTTACAGGTGAGTCAACATTTTATGGCTAATCTTAAAGTCTTCATGTTAGCGCTAGAGCTCATTAGACATCGAGCTCAACATGTAATATCTAGCTTTGTTATCATCATCTATCCACTTCTCTAGAGACACTCTTTGATCTACGGATGGACGGGCTGATAAAGTGGGAGGATTCTATTCCAACATATGAGTCAACTTCTCAAAATCTAAAATAATTTTGAAGTTTCAGAGCCAATTCTTGAAGTTGGGTTCGATCAGTCTATGGGTGTCTATGATACGGGCTAGTGGGTTGGACGCAGATATTTTTCTATAGAGAGTCAAAGTTTTTAGTTAGATTTTATAATTAGACTTAATCAATTTATTTAAAAATTTTATTTTTAAATAAATTAGGCTCCCACTATTTTCTCGAATCCCTACACTCTTTGGGCAGAGATGCAAAAATCTTCATGATCAATTAATTTTTAGTGGGTGGTGCGGTCCCACCGACTGGCTCACCACCTCATCTAACAATTATTGGTGATGGGTCAACTGATGAGTGGATAACTCTTATCCAATGATTCTCTAATCATGGTGCATCTAATCCTGGTCTCTAATTCATGAATCTCACCGTGTTTGGAATATTGATCCACTTCTTAGTTAAGTCAGATTCACTATTTGCATGAATTGGATTTCTAATTGGATCCCATACCATATCTAAAATATTGAGCCCAACTCATCCTCTAATCCATAGCATCCAATGCCTAATAGATGTGGTTGCATCTTTTCGGTGCAACTGAGCCACTGTAACCAGCTGAGAACAATCAACCTTGAGAAGGGCCCGCATATCTACAATGGTGAAAGATTAATTGACTTAATCTTTTCTTAGGAAGATTCAATTTAGATCTTTTAGACTTGACTCAATCATAACGGTTATGACAAGTCTAGTGGTATGGGTTAGCTCGAATTATTAGCCACCTCAAATCAGAATTGGGTTGACACAGATGGCCAAGTAAGTAAGATTGGTAGAAGGGATATGCCATTAACTCAACAAGAATGCATTCAAGTTGAGTAGCTCCAAATTAAAAACCAATCAATCATATCTGCCAAACTTACCTTAGACACCAAATTATCGAACTAGAACTAATTAGATTATCCTACAATCTAGGATCAAACCATGGAGCCAAATTAGGTCTTAATTGGATCAATCACATGTGGTTGTGAGTTGACCTTGACCCAGACTTACAACTATTGGGCTGGTCAATTTTAAGCACTCTTGATCCTATCTAACCAACTCTTGATTCGGTTTGATCAACCGTTAGACCTGATTAAGCTACTCAAGCCCAAACCCAATTTTATAAAAATATCTTAGATCTAAAAATTTTTAATTTTAGATCTAATTAGTTTCATAATCTTAATTCTTAATTATGTTTGGGTTCATAAACAAAAAAATATGTATCAAAATCCTAGGATTTTAGGATCTAAAATTTTGCAGAAAATTAAGTTCTGATTTTTGATTAAGGACAAACGCGCAGCACCCCTACATGCCATAAGAACACCCCATTGAATGGAAAGAAAGGGCTTTTAAATCTTACTTTATTCTTATGACTAGATGGCTAAGGAGAATGCCTTAATCAAAAATATAATTGAAACTACAAAACTAGTTAGATCTAGATCATATATCACATATATAATTAATGATCTAATCAATACATGCTTTGCATACATCTCATGTATCATTGCTAAATTAAACATGCATATCTTTTAGATCTAAAATATTATATATAATATCTAAAAAATAGATTTAAATTTGATCATATCAAAATAAAACTATTCTAGATAATTTATAGAACTATTCTACAACTAGACTAAACATGCATCTTTTCATATCACATATGAATAAATCAAAAATTAAAAACTTTATTTTCTATTTTTTAGATCTGATTATAATAATTATAATATAAAAAAATAAAAATTAAATAAATCTAAAATTATATTTAATCAAATTAATAACATGATTATACTATACTACACATAGAACTATTCTATTCCCAGTCTAGTCATGCATCTCATACATATTAGATCTAGATGATTTAATTTTAATTTTTTAATTTTAGATCTAATTACATTTGATGTGACATATAAAACTTTTTAATATCATCTCAAAAATAAAAATAAAATTAGATTTAAAATAGATCTGAAGAACTACAACCTGGCTCTGATACTAGTTGAAGAAAAAATCTATTTTCCTAGCACAGGATCGTTCAAATCTAACTGAATCTGAAGAAATATTTCAAAATTATTTTCTAAAATCTTAATCAGATCTGAGACTTATTAGATCTAATTATAGAGATCTTATATCAAATGTTAAAAATAAAATTAAATTAGATTTAATTTTAAGTATCTGATTTGGTAATCTAATTATCCTATGATGATCCTGTTGATTCTTGAGGTTCTGGAAGGAGCCACGTATGTGCTTGGCCTCTACTAATATCCACTTAGATAGGATCTGATTGTCTTTTTCTCATAAATGTCTCTTCTAAAAATTAGATCTGGATCTAATTTAAAAAGCCTTCAAAATGACTTCTTAGGACAGCCTATTCATCTCATGAACACCGTTGCATAGATGCTAAATCTTATGTCAAAAACCTTGGACCTTTAACTTAGATTTATGCCTAACTTTTTAGGCATGTAGAAGAGAATGAGAGAGAGGATATAGGGGGTATAGATATAATAAAAAGGCTCCTTTGGGTGTGGAAAAAATAAATTACATTGAGGCAATTTTGTGAGAAGAGTTCTTATACAAGACATAGCACCATAAAGAGTCCTCTTTTGACCAAAAACCTTATTAATTCAACCATTGGGACTCTTGGACCTGATCTCCATGAAAAACCCCAGATCTCATATAGTTTTTATGCCAAAAATCCATATGGAAGGTGGTGGCATGAAAGGATAAGGAAGAGTCCATGTGCATCTAGGACTTTTCTCTCAAGAGTTTAATCCAAATCAAACTCTATCAAAACCCAATCTAAGCATCTCCAAAAATCACAAAATTTTGCACACCCAAATCATAACTCATTCCCTATCACATATCCAAAAATTAAAGCAAAATAATTTTTAAGGAATTTTCTAAAATTCTTTGATCACATAACCCTTAATTCTCTCAAATAGGTCAACTTTTGACCCTAGTCCAATTTGACTATGAATGGATTTAATTTCTATAATTAATCTGACCTGGACTTATTCTAGTCAGATAAAAATAAATTCATTCTAAATAGAAGAATGTGTCAAATCAAATTTAGCTTAATTGCAATGAATCAAATAGATTTCAGAAGGAGAAAGTCAGGCTCAATCATGTGCTAGCATGATTACCTTGAAACTGATTGGATCTAATCCAAATCAATCAAACTGGCTTAGCTCAATTGATGATATCTAAATCCAAACCCTTATTTATGTGATCCAGTTAGGTTCAATTCTATATTATAATGAGATATGTCATGATCTCCATCATCGACATCATCGAAACACCTTTCGATGGAACATAATTTTTTTGATTCATACAATTAGAATGATTGATCATCAAAATCATTCTAATTGCTCTCAAAATTCATTAGTGATACCTAGCAGTATATGGTGGCAATCCATCAAAATTGAAAGTGAACCTCTCGGTGTAATTACCTATGTGATTGGGTTCTTCTATCTTGAGCTCCGATAGGATTAGGGTTAAGGTGAACTCATCAAACCCAATATCTGTCATATGAATTAATCATTCTATTCGAGTCCTATATGAAACCCTTATAGAAATAATTTCTATCATCTTCACTCTACCATGACCATGGGCTTATGGACTCAATCTTATGATTATCATAGGGCTACTCCTCATCTACCGAGGTAGATTGATCCCTTATTGGTGTAATCCAATTTCTACAATAAACATGCTATAGCCAACATATACCTCAAAATTTTGAATGGCTAGGAGACCAAGTTATGGTGTAGTCAAACTATAATACTCTTAAGATGAACTATCGATGCACCTCAGATCAATGAACCAGATAAACCACTGCAGTATCAAGTCAGTCATCGATGAGAATGTAGATTTCCTTATGACTACTCGAGGTGGTCACGCTCAGTACACTCGTTCTCTAACAAGTATCTGTACTCTCACTCTAGTGTCTCCATACCATAGACTTAAGATACGTCTATCCTAAGAAAGCGATCATACACCAATCTTTCGGATCGATCATGATTCTCATAATGATCCTACGGTCAGGAGCAGTTTATGAGTTAATTATGAAAATTCATGTCTTAAATTTTTAATTCTTTAAAAATATGAATTGTTATTACCATTAACTCAAAGGATGTATCACATAAACTTTAAATATACACTATGAAAGAAAATAATTTTTTTATTAATTTATAGTTAAAATTATAAAATTATTCTTAGAAGTGTATTATAAGTGTTAACCAATCTGGCTTCTAGGGCACACATCTAATAGGGGACACTTATACCTATATCCCATCAAAGCAATTTTCGATAGTAGAATGCTCTAAAGTTGATCATGTTTAGTGATAATGTACCCTTATATCTTACTTGTATGCCATACCAGTGTCTCCACACTCCTTGGTTAAGAAGACAACCAACCTATATGGCATACAATGATCTATGCTCGATAAATGCTGTCATCCTAATTAATAGCATATCATTTGATCATGAACTATTTAAGGACTAGTCGATAAATTCTCTTTTTATCAAAGCTAAATAGTCCTAAGGACTTCATCATAATAATAGAGTTCATTAGAAGATGTAGACTTTATGATGAAAATATCAAAATATTTATTTTATTCATTAATAAATCAATTACAATTACAAGGTAGCTCAACTATCAATAGACTGACGATTGGCTTTGAGACACATTTTTCAATAGTTACTGTATAATTCATCCCTTTGACCTTTTATTCTTAGGATGACTTTGAGTTAGCTGTCAACACTTAAGCAATTCATCCATATTGTGTTTCAAACTTGCAAATCCCGTGACTCCTCACGAGGATTACCTAGGCCTAGATTTTGCTCAATTGAAATATGGCAAGACATTCACTTCTAAAATTAATCAGGAGTGGTCAATTCCATCTTGACTCATACATTAACTGTATAAGTACTTGGCTGCATTTAGAAACCTTCCATCACTATATTAGAAATACAGATAGTTTAGCACCAATATATAGTGACTTGCTTGCAAGTCACCATGGTGATCTTAGGTTGGTGGGATCCTTATATCCATAAGCCTTTGCTAGCAACTATTGATAGTAGTGTGCTACATTAGTAATGTTCAGTGCAGATGTACTCCTATATCTCATCTGGATGCCATAGCAGTGTCTCCACACTATTTGATTATGAGGACAACCAACACATATGATATACCATGATCTTTATTTGATAAGTTATCATCCTAATTAATAACTTATCATTTGATCATGAATAATTTTAAAAACCATCTGATAAATATGTTTTTATTGATTGATTATAGTTCTAAGGACTTCATCATAACATAGGAGTTTATTTATGAAAGATATACAATTTATGATGAATAAGTCTAATAACTTTTATTAATTGATAATTTATATATGAATTACAATCTTCTATAACTTAGACGATTGACTTTAGGATACATTTTCTAACAACTTTCACTTAGACTAAAGCCAATCAAAATAATATCAAATATCTATCTTCCACTTGAGTTCATCGAACTCCTTCATTCAGAGGCTTTAGAAAATGGATCGGTCATGTTCTCCTTTCCATCGATCTTCTAAAATTTGATGACATCACTCCTATCCACAATCTCCTAGATAAGATGATAGCAATGCAGAATATACTAGTCTTGTGGTGTTCCTTGTGAGCTCGATGCTCCCAAGTCTTCAGAACATGAGAAGAAATATCATGAAAAGATGGGAGCAAGCTAGCAAAGAAAATAGCCTGGGTAAGCAAAGTTGCAAAAACTTAGCTGGCTCACCCTGAGATTTGGTCGGCTAAGTTGGAAGGTTGGTCGGCTTAGTCCAGGACTGAGTCGACTATGTCTTAGAGAAAATTTAGGTAGAAAGTAGTATTTTTGAGATTACTAGCATGGTACACAGATTAGTCAGCTTAGTGATTTTCTAAGCTGACCCAGTCACACGTTAGCTGATTTAGTCTAAGACTGGGTCGACTTAGTGATGCAGGATTAGTTTTGTGTGTAGATTTATCTAAGTTTGGAAAAGAAATTTTTGAGCTTGGGACTTGATTCTATTATATAGTATTTATACGAAAATAGGTCGAGGATATTGTAATACTGAGAAACATTAAATAAAAACTCTTTTCTCCTGAAAAACTTTTGTTCTCCTATTCTCTCTTGAATCTTGAATATGTTGATTGTGCTTCCATGGTAATTCTAGGAGGGATCATTCCTTATTGCTGGCTAATCCCCAGTGGCCATGCCAGTCCATGAGAGGGTAATATTTTCAACATCTGGTATTAGAGCGGTGTTGCATAGAAGAAAGACACCTAGGATTTTTGCATCCAAGATCTGCTACACTAGGTTTCACTCTAAATCTTCTTATCTTCTTCATGGTTATCTCTAGACTGAGGTAGAGAGTTGCTACATAGAGGAGAGGTGACACAAAAGGTTGGAAAGGGGATCTAGGGTATATAGATCTTCTTTGTTGGATAGTTTTCCTGGTGTGTGATAACAGAAGGGTGTTAGGGCTTGCTTGTGGTTTGATTACAGTCATGAGATCTAGTGGATTCAAGGTGGATTTTAAGAAGTTTGATGGCAAGAAAAATTTTATCCTATAGCAGGAAAGGGTAAATGACTTGTTGGTTTAACAGAGGATCTACAAGGTCATGGTAAGAGAAGGCCCAAAAAGATGAGTGTTGAGGACTGAGAAGAGTTAGAGGAGATTGCTTTTAGTACAATCAGAATATGCTTGGCCAATCAGGTATTGCCTAAGGTTTGTATAGAGACCATGACAAAGGAGCTCAGGATGAGACTGGAGAACTCATACATAGGAAAGAATATGACAAACAAGCTATGGTTGAAGAAATAGCTTTACAATCTGAGGATGCTCGAAGGTGGAGATCTTGTTGTACATATCTAAAAGTTCAATAAGGTATATTCTAAAGTGATAAGTTTGGATGTGAAGATTGATGAGGAAGATCGGATGTTGCTGTTATTATGTTCTCTCCCAGATTCTTATGATGGTTTCATAACAATTTTAGTTTATGAGAAGAAAACCCTAAATTATGAAGATGTTGTTGGTATGCTCAAATCAAATAAGCAAAGGAAGAAGATCTGTAAGGAAGATCCTAAGTTTGAGGTCTTGGCTATGAATGAAAGACAGGAAAGATCAATAGAGAAGGCAAAGAAAAAATTCAAGGCCAGATCAAAGTCTCAGTATCAGAAGAAGATATTGAAATGCTATAAATATCATCAGTCTGGATACCTAAGGAGAAATTATCTCCTTTTGAAGTCAGAAAAAGAAAAGGCTAGTAAGAGTGATGATACAACTTTGGTAAGTAGTGGAGAAGATCTGCTAGTTGTATCAGATGGTTCCACAGAGTATGATACTATGTGAATATTAGATTCAGCATGCTCACACCACTATACTTCTCATCAGGCTTGGTTTGCTACCTACTAGAAGATTGATGATGAAAGTGTCAGTCTTGAAGATGATCATCCATATAAAGTAGTTGAAGTTGGCTCTATCAGGATGAGGATATATGATAGGATCATTCGTACATTATCAAATATAAGGCATGTACTAGGGTTGAAGAAAAATTTAATTTCTTTGGGCTATTTGGAGGAGTAGGATTTTACTTTTAGTAGTTAGGATGGAAGTGGATGCTTGAAGATTTCCAAGAGAGCTTTAGTGATGATGAGAGGTACAAGACTGAGCAACAATCTTTATAGGATGGAGGGCTCAGTTGTGAATTATAGTATAGAGGTGCTAGTAGTGGCGTAGGAGGAGCAACTCTTATATCAGTAATGGTGCAGGAGGAGCAGCTTTTATATCGACTGTGGTACTATCAGATGGATTATATGAGTGACCGAGGGCTCATAGAACTTAGCAGAAGAGGGATGATCCTAGCCCTGAAGGAGGCACTGATTTATGTAAGCCATGCATCTTTGGCAAATAGCATAGGATGAAGTTTGCCACCAGTACCAAGCAAAGTGAAGGAGTGCTGGATTTAGTGCACTCGGATGTGTGGAGACTGGCTCTTATATCAGCTAGAGGTGGGGCAAGATATTTTGTCACCTTCATTGATGATTATATAAGAAAGATGTAGATTTATCTGATCAAGAAAAAGTCAGAGGTGCTTGCCCAGTTCAGAATATGGAGAGTTGAGGTAGAGGAGTCTGGATGACAAGTGAAGTTTCTGAAGTCGAATAATAAAGGAGAGTATACAAGCCTAAAATTCAAAAGGTATTGTGAGAAAAATGTTATCAAATGCCATTACACACTGAAGATGACTCCCCAGTAGAATGGTGTTGTAGAGAGGATGAGCCGGATATTGATTGAGAAGGCATCAAGTTTGAGGCTGCAGACATCACTTCCAAAGTCTTTTTGGAGTGATGTCATAACTTTTCTTGTTTTCTTGTTAATAGATCTCCTTACCGCAAGTTGAATGGAGGCATTCTTGAGGAGGTTTAAAGTAGGAAGAAGGTAGACTTGATGATAAGTACCATAAATTCACCAATAAAAGTTTTAATTTAATAATTAATTTATTTTAATTTTTAAAAATTAATAACTAATATATATATTTTAAAAAATTAATAATTTTGTAAATTAAAAAATTAATTAAAAATAAAAATATAAAAAATAAAATATGATTATAAAAAAGAGTTTATTTTTTTGATCACAACGAAATAAATTTAAAGCAAAATGAAGTTAAAATAGATATGGTATGAATTTTTAAAGAAAAAGAAAAAAAAATGGCTCAACCGGCTCATCAAGCCAAGCTGATGAGCCAAGCCAAGCCGTGCGCCAACAAGACAGCCAAGCCATCTTATGAGCTGCTGATGTCAGCTTTATCACGACTTATGGTAGACCTTTAAGCGAGAGCATTCTGGTAATTTTGTAGGTCAAACGCGCGTTGATTGGTTGTAGCTTTTGATACGCCCAGTCTATGGTGGTCCATGGGCACACTTTTGTATGATCTAATGGCTGAGATTGATTCTGGTCCAGATCCAATGGCTATGGTATTTTTTGGTTTAAAGAGTCTGCCGGCCTTCTTTGCATGATCCGACGGTCGTAAGCTCGCCTAGCGATGATCCAACGGTTAGATCTTCTTCAAAACTTGATCCAACAGCTATTATAGGCTCCCAACACTGATTCAATGATCCAGAGCTTCATCTAACGGCCAGTTCTCCTCCATCAAGTATGATCAGATGGCCAGAATCAAATCCAACTCGATCTAGGCTTATACACACTGGGTTTTGGCATTTTTTAGACCACTGGATTTCCATCTGATGGTTGAACTTCATAGAACCTCCCAGGATGCATCTAGACAATCTTTTAATTCAATTTCTATTAGGATTTCTTCATATTTGCTGATAAAAACTCCTCTATAGTCCTATATTGCTTACATAGAAGATCTTTAGCCCTCCAACATCTATAAATAAGACCCCAGGCCTCTAGGAAAGGTTGTCTTCGATCATGAAAGCTACGGTCCAGGATAGAAGCCATGCTTGGATTAGAGGCTGCTGCAAGACAATGGGTGCTGCAAAGAAGAGCTATCTCCTATGCCATCTTCATGCCGACGTCAGTTCAAGGTCAAGATTAGCTTTTAGTTTTTATTTTTCTTTTCTTTTCTTTTTAAATTTTATGTATTTAAATTCTAAAATTTTAATTAATATAATTTTTTTATGCACTTTAAATTTTAGTTCTTTATTATTAATTATAATTTAATTTATATACTTTAATTTTATTACTTTTTAATTTTATTGCAAGTAGATGCTAAGATCTAACTAGTAGATCTTAGTACCAAGTTTAATTTTCCACATTATTTAATTTTCACTTTTTATTTTTTGACTTTAATTTTTTTTTAAAAAAATTAAAGATTTCAAAATCAAAATACTGTCTTCTCTATAAATTCGATCTGACTCAATGCTTTCTACTACTTTTTTAATCAATTTAAGAAGTCAGAATTAAGCTGATAAATATAGTGTCTTAACAACAACATCGTGCTTTTATCAAATTTTTGGCGTTGTTGCTGAGGAAGGCACGGACATTAAAATTTTTTTGATCTCTTTAATTTTTTTATAAAATAAATTATAAATAAAATTTTAATTTCTTTTTTACTAGCTTTTTTTATTTATTTTATAGATTAAAAAAAGAAGAAGAAGAAAAAAGAATAAAAAGATTAGAGCAAGGAGGAAGCTTCCAGTCTTATTTGGTGAGATCAATCGTAAATCCTAAATTTTTTTATTATTTATTTTATTTTTAAATTAATTTAAAAATATCCACTTAAACCTAATTAAAAACTTTATGACAAGATTAGAAACCCTAATTGCTTAGAGCATGCATCATATTAGTTTTATTTTTATTTTTATTTCTTTTGGTGATTGCTGGAAGCAAGGTAAGCTTCTCAAAACTCAATTACTTGCATGCATTTGGTTTAAATTGTATAGAATCTCTTGCTTGAAAAAACTTTTTAAGCATATTCATATTAAATTAAATTAAGGGCACAATTCAATTAAATAAGATAAGATGAAAATTTGATCATCCTATCTTTGCCCACAAACAACCAACCAGCATCTTGTATTGATCTAAGCCTTTAATTTTAAAATTAATTAGACATCAACCCTCAAAACTCGAGCTAATTAGGATAAGTAATCCTAAAAGTTAGACCGAATTAGGATTAGTCAATTTAACTGGTGTCTAAGGCAAGTGGTTTAGGGATGACTAGACCCGAAAAAAGATGATTTATAATTGATTCTGTTAGCTTACCTGGCTAAGCATAATTAGTGTCTAAGGCAAGCAACGGAATGACTCCCACTAGTCTTATACTTATCTAGCCAGTTAAGTGGCTGATCTTATACTTAAAGGGCTTAAAGATGATCTTGGCAGTTAGGAGCTATCTAGATCTAGAATAATCCTTAGTTAGGATTGTTTGCCTAACTTGATTGCTAACTAAAATATTAAACCTAATTAAACCCTAATTCCTCTCTCTTCTTAGCTCTAGGACTCCTTAGGACCTCCTCTTTAGAATCCTTCTTTTTTTCCCTCCAAAAATAAATTAAATTAAATTAAATTAAATTTAAATTTAATTTAATTAAATAAAATTAAAAATAATAATAAAATAAATAAAATAATAAAAAATTATATATTTTTTTAAAAAATAATATAATAATAAAAAAATAAAAAAAATCTAAAAAATTTTTGAACCATACATTAGGATTGCACTAATACATGCGTGATAGGAGATCGCTTTATTTGACCTAATTGAACCTAAACATAAAAGTAAATGGTTGAATCAAATTAAACCCAATAACCAAATGACTGAAAATTTTAGAGAACCACCTAGGTAGATGAATGAATACTTTATTTCTTCCACCTATAATCCATCAACTTATATATAATTACTTGATATCCAAGCTATCCACTATGAGATTAAGTTGATTACAATCTAGATGCTACCATCTTTCTATGGAAACACCAATGAAGATCCTTATAAGCATCTGGATGACTTTTTAAAAGTCTGCTCTATGGTGAGGATTAAAAATTTAACTGATGATGTCCTTAGGTTAATTTTATTTCTTTTTTCATTAGAAGACAAAGCCAAGTACTGGCTTGGCACAATAGGAAGATCAATTAAAACTTGGACTGAATTGCAAAGTGAATTTCTTAAGAAATTTTATCCCATAGGCCAAACCAACACCATAAGGTGAGCTATCACTAGATTTGCTCAGGAACAAATTCATGAGTCATGGGAGAGACTTAAGGAACTTCTTAGAAATATCCACACCATGGTCAATCTAAGTGGCAAATAGTTCAAACTTTTTATGAGGGTTTAGGAGACCAATACAGATAGATGGTAGATGCATCCTATGGAGGTGCATTCATAAATAAAAGTAAGGATGAAGCTTATACCTTATTTGAAATATTGAGTGAAAGCTCAATTAACAATACTTTGTTATCTTTCTACCAAAAATGGGTAGGAATCTATGAATTTAAACATCTAGAATCTAGTTCTAAGGCTGATTTGAATCTAATAAATAAAGTGAACCTTCTTACCTAGAAATTAGACCAACTCGTAACCCTAGGTCAACAATCTCCTACATAATTCACATCACCTTCTAATTATCAAGAGATTTATTCAATCTATGCTAGCTCAATCCATCATGTGAGTGAATGTTTCATGACTACATAATTTTTATCTTTTATCCAAGAGCAAGTTCAAGCTGCACAAGGCTAGTCCAAGCCTATTAATGATCCTTTTTCAAACTCATACAATTTAGATTGGATACCCCAATAGACTCAGGCTCAAATTCAATATCAAAATTATGCTTATAATAAGGTGTTAGATATGTGTGCCCTAGAAGCTAGAATTGGTTGACACTTGTAATACACTTCTAGGGGCAAAATTATAATTTTAACTATAAAAAATAAAATAAATTATTTTCTATCACATATGTGCATTTAGTATCTATGATACATCTCTTGAGTTAATGGTAATGATAATTCTTATTTTTAAGAGTTGAAAATTTAAGATAAGAACTTTTGTTATTAACTCATAAAATGCTCCTGACCGTAGGATCATCATGAGAATGGTAATTGATCCGAAAGGTTAGTGTACAATCACTTCTTCATAGTAGATGAGTCTTAAGTTTATGGTGTAGAGACACCGAAATGAGAGTATAGATACTCGTTAGAGAACGAGGGTACTGAGCATGACCACCTCAAGTAGTCATAAGGAAGTCTACCTTCTCATCGATGACTGACTCAAAGCTGCAGTGGTGTGTCTGGTTCTTTGATCTGAGGTGCATCAGTAGTTTACCTTAAGGATGTAATAGTTTGACTACACCATGACTCGATCTCCTAGCCATTCAAAATCTTGAGGTGTATGTCGGCTATAGCATGTTCATTATAGGAATTGTATTGCACCAAGATGGAATCTATCTATCTCGATGGATGAGGAGCAGCCCTATGATGATCATGAGAATCAAGTCCATAAGCCCATGTCCATGGTAGAGAGTGAAATAATAGAAAGAGTTTCTATTAAGATTTTCACATCGGACTTGAATCAAATGATTAAATCATATAATAGAAATTAGGGTTTGATGAGTTCATTTTAACCCTAATCTGATCGAAGCTCAAGATAGAAGAACTTAATCACACAAGTAGCTGCACCGAGAGGTTCTTTTTTAGTTTTGATGAGTTGCCATCATATACTGCTAGGTGTCACTAGTAGATTTTGAAAGTAATTAGAATGATTTAGATGGTCGATCATTCCAGTTGTCTGAATCAGAAGAGTTCTGATCCATCGAAAGGAGTTTCGATGATGTTGATGATGGAGATCATGACATATCCCATTACCATACAGAACTGAACCTAACTGAATCATACAAACAAGAGTTTGGATCTGGATATCATCAGTTGGACTAACCCAGTTCAATTGATTTGAATTAGATTCAATTAGGTTCAAGAAAATCATTGTAGCACATGATTGAGCCTAACATTCTCCTTTTATTATCATTTGAAGTTATCTCGACTGAGCCAAATGTATTTATGCTCACTCAGGTACCTTTACTTGGTCTGACTGGAGCTTGTCCAGATTAGAAAAGGGTTGTCTTAATTTATGAGATAAATTTGAGACAATACCTGCCATTTTTCATCATCCGCTAATTCTTATCCTTTGACTTTAGTCAAATGTTGACCTTTGACCCTTGGACATCTGCCCATGTATCATGCACTTATTGGAGAGTAGATAGGGGCTTGTCCCCTCATTGGAATTTGGAAAGGAGGGGGCACACGCTTAGGATGGCATGCGCCCATGGATAGGGATGCCTGGAGTCCCATACGGATGGGACTCCAGGTTGCTTCTTGGATTCAAACTAGGTAACCCTTACCTATAGACTTTGACTAGTCTAAGGTGCCATCTAAGGATGAATCTATGGGTCTCTCATCTGATTGGATCAGGTGATATCAT
Organism: Cocos nucifera; assembly: GCA_006176705.1. Classification (NCBI taxonomy): domain Eukaryota; kingdom Viridiplantae; phylum Streptophyta; class Magnoliopsida; order Arecales; family Arecaceae; genus Cocos; species Cocos nucifera. The sequence continues at coordinate 89,687 of QRFJ01003446.1, read as the reverse complement.
CCGATCAATCAGATTTAGATCTGATTGCATGAAGCAATGCAATTTATCGGGATGATGCAGCACTGCATGGCGCAGGAGGTCCTATAAATAAACCCTATCTATGCCCAACCTAAAGAGAGCTTTTCCTATCCATGCCGCAAGGCTGCCTCTCCCCCTCCTTCATGCCATCTTTTGATCCTCTCTCTCCTCTCCACGCCCAAGGAAAGTTGGGCACGAGTTTGGTGCAATTCAGGCAATCAAAAGGCGATGAGAAAGCAAGAAGGCAGCCCTGCTACAAGAGATAGCAGCACATCTTCAAAAGGAGTTTTGAAGATCCTCCAAATCAGATCCAGATCTAATTTTTGGAGAGAAGAAAGAAAAGGAGAAGATCTTCAGATCCAGCCTGAGTGGATACTGGTAGAGGCCAGACACTTGCGTGGCTAGATCCAGAACCTCAGGCAATCAGCAGGATCATCAACGGGTAATCGGATTACCCAATATTAAGGTAAAATTAATTTAGATTTAATTTAATTTAATATTTTTATTTATCAGATCATAAAATTAGATCTAAAAAATATTAAATCTAATTTAGATCTAAGAAAAAATTTTTGAAATATGCCTCTCGATCCAATCAAATTTGAACAAACCTGACCTGGGAAAATCTGATTTTTTTGTTCAACTGGTATCAAAGCCAGGTTGTATAAAATTTATTTAGATCTAATTTAATCTAATAAATTAGTGATTTCAAATATCACATGAGATGTGATTAGATCTAAAATTAAAAAATTAAAAAATTAAAATTAATTTATCTAGATCTAAAATGTATGAGATACATAACTAGACTAGAAATAGAATTATTCTATGTGTAGTGTAGTATAATCATAATTTTTATTTAATTAAATATAATTTTAAGATCTATTTATTTACTATTTTTTTATCTTATAAATATTATAATTATATTTAAAAATAAAAAATAAATTAAATTTAATTTGTTCATATGAGATATGATAGTTGCATGTTTAGACTAGTTGTAGAATAGTTTTACAAAAGGGTCTAGATTAAATTTTATTTGAAGTGATTAAATTTAAATTTAATTTTTTAGATAATTATGAGATAATTTAGATCTAAAAAATATGCATGATATGATGTATGCAAAACATATTTTAATTAGATCAATTTTTATATGAGATATATGCTTAGATCTAATTAGTTTTGTAGATTAGTTGTATTTTTTATTAAGGCGTTCCCTTTGGTCGTCCGATTATAAGAAAAAAGTAAGATTTAAAGATCCTCTCCTTCCATTCAATGGGATGTTCTTATGATGTGTAGGGGTGCTGCACGTTTGTCCTTAATCAAAAATTAAAAACTTATTTTCTATAAAATCCTAGATCCTGAAATGCTAGGATCTTATTTACATGTTTTGTTTATGAACCCTAAACTTAATTAAGAATTAAAATTATGAAACATATTAGGTCTAAAATTAAGAATTTTTAGATCTAAGACATGTTCATAAAATTGGGTTCGGGCTTGGGTAGCTCAATTAGGTCTAAGCGGTTGATCAAACCGAATCAAAAGTTGGTTAGATGGGATCAATACTGCTAAAATTGACCAGCCTAATAGGATTAAGTCTGGGTCAAGATCGAGTCACGTGAGTGATTGATCAGGCTAAGACCCAATTAGGCTTAGTGGTTTGAGTCTGGATTGTAGGCTAATTCGATTGGTTCTGGCTCAATAATTTGGTGTCTAAGGTAAGTTTGGCAGATATGACCGACTGATTTTTAATTGGGAGCTACTCGACTCGAATGCATTCTTGTCGAGTTAATAGCATATCCCTTCCATTGGTCTCACTTACCTGGCCATGTTTGTTGACTTAGTTCTGATCTGAGATGGTTAATAATTTGAGCTAACCCATGCCATTAGGTTAGTCATAATGGTTATGACTATGTCAAGTCTAGTTTAATGAGACCTAAATCAAATCTTCCTAAGAAAAGATTAAGTCTAAGATCTTCCAGCATTGTAGATGTACGGGCTCTTTTCGGGGTTGATTGTTCTTGGCTAGTTATAGTAGCTCAGTTGCACCGAAAAGATGCAACCATGTCTATTAGGCATTGGATGCTACATGCTGGAGGATGGATTGGGCTCAATATTTTAGATACGGTGAGAAACTCAATTAGGAATTCAATCTGTGCAAATGGTGGGTTTGACTTAACTAAGGAGTGGATCAATATTCCAGATATAATGAGATTCATGAATTAGAGATCAAGTTGGGGTGCACCATGATTAGAGAATCATTGAACAAGAGTTGTTCACTCATTGGCTAACCCATCACCAATAACTGTTAGGTGAGGTGATGAGTAAGTTAGTGGGATTGCACCATCCACTAGAAATCAGTAATCATGAAGATTTTTGCATCTCTACAGAGGGAGTGTAGGGATCCAAGAAAATAGTGGGAGCTAATTTATTTAAAAATAAAATTCCTAAATAAATTTGTTAAGTCTTAATTACAATATCTAACTAGAAACTTTGACTCTCTATAGAAAAATGTCTGCATCCAACCCATTAGCACGAATCCTGGACACCCATAAACTGACCAAACCAAATTACAAGGATTGACTTCAAAACTTCAAAATTATTTTGGGTTCCAAGAAGTTAACTCATGTATTGGATCAGGACCCCCCAACCTTATCAGCTTGTCCATCCGCTGAACAGAGAGCGTTTCTGGATAAGTAGATAGATGAAGATAACAAGATCAGATACTACATGTTGGGCTCGATGTCGGATGAACTTCAGCGCCAACATGAAGATATCAGGACTGCTCATCAAATATTGGCTCTGAAGGGAAATCCTGATTTCCCGGACTAGGTTCGTTTAGATCTGATCGGATCAAGAGATATATTTCAAAAATTTTTCTGTTTGATCTAAATTAGATCTAGAATGTTTCAAATCTAATTTTTATTATTTTAATACCTAAAATAAAATAAAGATAAATTAAATCATATTTAATTTACCTTGATGTAGGGTAATCCTATTATCTGTTGATGATCTTGTAAGTAATGGAAGATTCTGGATCTAGCCACGCAAGTGCCTGGCCTCTATCGATATCCACTTGGGCTGAATCTAGAGATCCTCTTCTTCTCTATCACATCTCCAAAAATCAGATCTAAATCTGATTTGGAGGATCTTCAAAATAACTTTCAAAGATCAGTAGTTGTCCTTTGCAGCAGCGTAGCCTTCTTGCTTTCTATCGCCTTTCTCTCGCCTAGATTGCACCAACTAGATCCCAAACTACATTGGGCATGGAGAGGAGAGGGAGATGATGGACTTGGCATGGTGGAGGAAGAGAGAGGCAGCCTTGGGGTGTGGAGAATTGTTTCAATGAATTACTCCTTGAGTTGGGCATAGGGTCTTATTTATGGGCTATGCATGATCCAACTCCTCTTCATCCCAAACAATCACAACCCTTTATGAAATTAGATCTAAATCTGATTGGTGGGAATAGAGTCCCTTGGATTCATCCTTAGATGGCACCTAAGACTAGTCAAAGTTGGTTCTTAGAAGGAGTCTAATCAGAATCCAATAAGGAGATGGAGTCCCTGTTCAACAAGGACTCCTAGACGCCTCAAACTTGGGTGCACGCCACCCTTGGCGTGCGCTCTCCTCCTTGCTAGGTTCTAACAGGAGGACAAGCCCCCTCCAGCTCTCCAATAGGTGCTTGATATGTGGACAAAAGTCAAAGTATCAATGATCAACATTTGATCAATCAAAGATCAACTTTTGACCAAAGTCAAAGAACGAGAAATGGCAGGTGACCAAAAATGGCAGGTATTGTCTTACAAAATAAGACAACCCTTTTCTGACCTGGAACAAGCTCCAGTCAGACCAAGTGAAGGCCTATGATCGAGCACAAACTCCTTTGGCTCAGTCAGGACAACTATTTATGATAGTAAAAGAAGAACGTTAGGTTCAATCGAGTGCTAGCACGATTTTTTTGAACCTAATTGAATCTCATTCAGATCAATTGAACTGGATCAGTTCAATTGATGATCACCAGATTCAAACCCTTATTTGTGTGACCCAGTTAGGTTCAGTTCTATATGGTAATGGGATATGTCATGATCTCTATCATCGACATCATCGAAACTCCTTTCGATGGATCAGAACTCTTCTGATTCGAACAGCTAGAATGATCGATCATCTAAATCATTCTAATTGCTCCCAAAATCCACCAGTGACACCTAGCAGTATATGGTGGCAACCCATCAGAGCTGAATGCGAACCTCTTGGTGCAGCTACCTGTGTGATTAAGTTCTTCTATCTTGAGCCCGATCAGATTAGGGTTAAGGTGAACTCGTCAAACCCTAGTTTCTGTCATATGATGTAATCATTCGATTCAAGTCCGATGTGAAAATCTAAATAGAAACTCTTTCTATTATTTCACTCTGCCATGGCCATGGGCTTCTGGACTTGATTCTCATGATCATCATAGGGCTGCTCCTCTACCACCGAGGTAGATAGATTCCATCTTGATGCAATCCAGTTCCTACAATGAACATGCTATAGCCAACATACACCTCAGGATTTCCGATATGGCTAGGAGACCGAGTAATGGTGTAGTCAAACTATAACACCCTCAAGGTGAACTATCGATGCACCTCAGGTCAAAGAACCAGACACACCACTGCAGCATCGAGTCAGTCATTGACGAGAAGGTAGACTTCCTAATGACTACTCGAGGTGGTCACGCTCAGTGCCCTCGTTCTCTAACGAGTACCTGTACTCTCGCTCTGGTGTCTCCACACCGTAGACTCAAGACTCATCTACTAAAGAGAAGCGATTGTACACCAACCTTCTGGATCAATCACCATCCTCGTGATGATCCTATGGTCGGGAGCATTTTATGAGTTAATAATGATTATTCATGTCTTAAATTTTCAACTCTTGAAAATATGAATTATCATTACCATTAACTCAAAGGATGTATCACAGACACTAAATACACATATGTGATAGAAAATAACCCATTTTATTGATTATAGTCAAAATTATAATTTTGCCCCTAGAAGTGTATTACAAGTGTCAGCCAATTCTGGCTTCTAGGGCACATATATCTAACAATCTTCCACTTATCCTAAAGCCAATTGGCTATAAGTCTAAGTCCCATCTTCTCAAGGTGGGCTTCGATTTTCTATTGGCCCAACGGACTTTGTAAGTGGGTCTGCCACATTATCTGTGGAGTTGACTCTCTTGACCTCGACGTAATCCTTCTCGAGGTAATCGTGGATGAGGTGGTATCGCCGCTCAATGGGCTTGGATTTCTGGTGAGACCTTGGCTCCTTAGCAAGGGCTATGGCACCATTATTGTCGCAGTACAGAGGAATGGCATCTGATGGCATTACTCCAAATTTCTGCAGCAAACTTCTTGTACCAGAATGCTTCCTTCATGCAGCCTCTGATGCAGCGATATATTCTGCTTCCATGATGGAATCTGCTATCATGATTTGCTTGGAAACTCTTCCAGCTGACAGCACCACCATTGCACACAAACAGACTCCCAGATGTCGACTTTCGATCATCTACATCGGACATGAAATCCGAGTCTGTGTATCCCTGGACTTGGAGTTCTCCGTTACCAAAGACCAACATCATATCCTTAGTTCTTCTCAAGTACTTAAGGATACATTTCATACAGAAGTCCAGTGTTCTTCACCTAGATTTGACTGATATCTGCTTGTGACACTCACAGCATGGGCTATATCAGGTCGTGTACATAGCATGGCATACATGAGGCTCCCTATTGCAGAAGCATAAGGGATCTTGCTCATGCATTCTATTTCCTCAGGTGTGCTAGGGCACATCTTCTTGGAAAGATGAATACCATGTCTGAAGGATATTAATCCCCTCTTAGAGTTTTCCATACTAAACCTCTTTAGTACTTTCTCTATGTACATCTTCTGTGAAAGTCCTAGCATCCTATTCGGTCTATCCCTATAGACCTTAATTCCTAGAATAAAGGATGCTTCACCTAGGTCTTTCATGGAGAATTTCTTGGACAACCATATTTTGACTGATCGTCAATCATGGGAATATCATTCCCAATAAGGAGGATGTCATCCACGTACAATACGAGGAAGACAACAGCGCTCCCACTGACCTTTTTGAAGACACACATGGTTCCTCTTCATTTTTGATGAAACCAAATATTTTGATCACATCATTGAAATGAGTGTTCCAGCTCCGAGATGCTTGCTTAAGTCCATATATGGACCTTTGCAGCTTGCAAACCTTGTGATCAGTATCACTGGATGTGAAACCTAGCGGCTGTTCCATATAGATATCTTCCTCAAGATATCCATTTAAGAATGCCATTTTCACGTCCATTTGCCATATTTCATAATCGAAATAGGCTGCAACGGCAAGCAATGTGCGGATGGATTTTAGCATAGCCACTGGGAAAAAAGGTATCCTGATAGTCAATGCCTTCGCATTGACTATAACCTTTTGCCACTAGTCTAGCCTTGAATGTCTCCACATTCCCATCTGCACCAATCTTTCTCTTGAAGATCCATTTACACCCAATAGGTACTATACCTTCTGGTGGATCTACCAAGGTCCAGACTTGGTTTGAGTGCATCGAGTCAATTTCTGACTGCATTGCCTCTAGCCATTTCTCGGAGTCGATATCTGATATCGCCTCATTGTAGGTTTTGGGATCATCACCATGAGCACCATTACCTACGAGGAACATTTTCTCTACTTTCTCTGAAATAATACCTAAGTATCTTTCAGGGGGATGGAAAACTCTTTCCGATCTACGAGGTGGAGGAGGTAGTGTTCTTATTGGCTCAACCTGATTTGGTTCCAATTGGTCCTTAGCTCGTTGTACTTGTGAGACTTTCTCATCAAGCTTAATCTGCTTTCCAATGCCGCTATCTTGAATAAACTATTTTTCAAGAAAGATGGCATGTCGACTCACAATCACATTATGGTCTTCTGGAATGTAGAAATAGTATCCTAATGACTCTTTAGGATATCCTATGAATCGAGCTCTGAAGGACCTAAACTCTAACTTGTCCGCTTGTTGTCTTTTGACATGAGCCGGACAACCCCAAATTCTGAGATGACTCAGACTTGGTTTCTTACCGTGCCATATCTCATACGGTGTGGTAGGAACGGTTTTAGAGGAAACCCTATTCAGTAGATAAATTGAAGTTAACAATGAGTGTCCCCAAAGAAAATCAGGAAGGTCTGTGAAGCTCATCATGGATCGGACCATATCCAATAGAGTTCGATTTCTCCATTCTGAAATCCCATTGAGTTGAGGTGTTCCTGGTGGAGTCCATTGAGAGACTATGCCATTTTTCTTGAGATAGTCTAGGAATTTTTGGCTAAGGTATTCACCTCCTCGATCTGATCGAAGAACCTTAATGGATTTTTAAGTTTATTTTTCTACTTCATGTCTGAATTCTTTGAACTTTTCAAAAGCTTCAGACTTGTGTCTCATAAGATACACATACCCATACCTAGACAGATCATCGGTAAAGGATAATGAAGTAGACAAAATTGCCTCTAGCCGGCACATCAAATGGGCCGCACACATCAGTATGTACTAGGGCAAGGAGATCTGTGGCCCTTTCCCCATGTCCTACAAAAGGGAGTTTAGTCATTTTGCCTTGAAGACAAGATTCACAAGTTGGATATGACTCGAAAGTCAATGGACTCAATAGCCCATTTTTCTCCAATTTGTTGATCCTATCTTCTGCTATATGACCTAATCTCAGGTGCCATAGATACCTATCATTTGGACTATCCCTAGGTCGTTTGGCATTCACGTTTTGCTCGATAGTTAGAATAGGATACATCAATATGTAGCTGATAAAGATCGTTAATAAGGAAACCATTTGCAATTTTATTTCTTTCATAAAGAATGTTACAATGGTCCTTAAAGAAGGTAATCACATAGCCTTCTAGTGCTAAGCATGAAACAGAAATCAAATTTCTGCTAGCTGCAGGCACATAATAACAGTCTTTCAAAACTAAGTCTAAACCAGATGGTAATCGAAGAGGGTATGTTTTCAGCAACTCTTGCTCCACTGCGTAGGATCATGTCTCCATCCCTCAGCCTCCTGCTATCCTCAAGACCCTGCATGAAAGTGCACAGATGAGCACTAGAACCAGAGTCAAGCACCCAACTGGATGCAGAAGAAACCGTAAGGTTAGACTCAATAATGAGCATACCTCCAGAAGGACCTTCCTTCTTGTTCTTCAGGGTGGCCAGGTAAGTAGGGCAGTTCCTGCTTCCAAGTGGCCATCACTGTTGCAATGGAAAACACTTTCCTTTGATCAGCGGCCTTTCTTCTTCGGCTCTGTTTTCCTTCTTCTTTTCCTCCTTCCATCTTCTGCTTTTTCACAGACTTCTTTTTCTTTCCAGAAGACTTTCTTTTGGAAGAAGTCCGTTCCATAGCAAGAACTGAGCCTTTAGAACCTTTCATAGAAAGCTCAGCGGTGACCAGCATGTTCATTAATTCGGCCAAGGAATTTTGAAGTTTATGCATGTGGTAATTCATGATGAATTGCCCATATGCATCAGTCAAGGATTGCAGAATAATATCATTCTGCAGATCCAAGTCTAACTTCACACCGAGCTTCTCAAGCTCTTCCAAGTCCTTGATCATCATCAGACAGTGATCTTGGACTGACTGCCCATCACGCATCTTAGCCTTAAAAAGTCATTTCGTGACTTGATACTTGGCTGCGCGACTCTGTTCACCAAACATCTCTCTGCAGGTGAGCCAACATTTGGCGAGCAGTCCCTGATATCTTCATGTTGGCGCTGGAGCTCATCAGACATCGAGCCCAACATGTAATATCTGGCCTTATTATCTTCGTCTATCCATTTTTTCAGAGATGCTCTCTGTTCAAGCAGATGGACGAGCTGGTAAGGTGGGAGGGTCCTGATCCAATACATGGGTTAACTTCTCGAAACCCAAAATGATTTTGTAGTTTCTGAGCCAATCTTTATAATTGGGTCCGGTCAGTCTATGTGTGTCCAGGATACGTGCTAATGGGTTGGACGCAGACATTTTTCTGTAGAGAGTCAAAGATTCTAGTTAGATACTGTAATTATGACTTGACCAATTTGTTTAGAAATTTTATTTTTAAACAAATTAGCTCCCACTATTTTCTCGGATCCCTACACTCCCTCTGTAGAGATGCAAAAATCTCCACGATTAATGATTTCTAGTGGGTGGTGCGGTCTCACCAACTGACTCATCACCTCACCTAACAGTTATTGGTGATGGGTTAGCCAATGAGTGAACAACTCTTGTTCAATGATTCTCTAATCATGGTGCACCCAAACTTGGTCTCTAATTCATGAATCTCACCGTATCCAGAATATTGATCCACTCCTTAGTTAAGTCAGACCCACCATTTGCACAGACTGGATTCCTAATTGAGTCTCTCACCATATCCAAAATATTGAGCCCAACTCATCCTCCAGCCCATAGCATCCAATGCCTAATAGACATGGTTGCATCTTTTCGGTGCAACTGAGCCACTGTATCCAGTCGAGAACAATCAACCCCGAGAAGGGCCCGCACATCTACAATGGTGGAAGACCTCAGACTTAATCTTTTCTTAGGAAGAATTGATTCAGGTCTCATTAAACTAGACTTGTCATAGTCATAACAATTATGACTAACCTAGTGGCATGGGTTAGCTCGGATTATTGACCACCTCAAATCAGAACTGAGTCAACAGATATGGCCAGGTAAGTGAGACCGGTGGAAGGGATATGCCATTAACTCATACAAGAATGCATTCAGGTTCGAGTAGCTTCCAATTAAAAATCAGTCGGTCGTATGTGCCAAACTTACCTTAGACACCAAATTATTGAGCCAGAACCAATTGGGTTAGCCTACAATCCAGACTCTAACCTCTGAGCCTAATTAGGTCTTGCTTGATCGTGACTCGATCTTGACCCAGACTTAATCCTATTAGGCTGGTCAATTTAAGCATTGTTGATCCCATCTAACCAACTCTTGATTCGGATTTGATCAACCGCTTAGACCTAATTGAGCTACCCAAGCCCGAAACCCAGTATTATGAATATGTCTTAGATCTAAAATTCTCAATTTTAGACCTAATTAATATTTCATAATCTTAATTCTTAATTAAGTAGGGTTCATAAATAAAATATGCATAATAAATCCTAGGGATTTCAGGATCTAGGGTTTTGCAGAAAGTAAGTTTTGAATTTTTGATTAAGGACGAACACGCAGCACCCCTACACATCATAAGAACACCCCATCAGATGGAAGAGAGGGCCTTTAAATTCTTCTTCGTTCTTATGATCGGACGGCTAAGAGGAACGCCTTAATCAAGAACATGTAATACTATAAAATAGTTTTAGATCTATATCATATATCTCATATATAAATTAGATCTAATCATGGCATATTTTGCATACATCTCATGTATCGAATCATGCATATTTTTAGATCTAAATTATCTCATAATAATCTAAAAAATTATAGATTTAAATTAATCTTATCAAAATAAACTCTAATCTAGACAACTATGTAGAACTATTCTACAACTAGTCTAGACATGCATCAATCATATCTCATATGATGTTTAAAATTAAATAATTTTTATTTACTATTTTTTAGATATTATTATAATAATTATAATATTAAAAAATAATAAATAAATAGATCTAAAATATGATTAAATTAAATTAAATTATAAACATGCAAGACTATTCTATAGAACTATTCTATTTTAGAACTAGTCATGCATATTTTCTAATCTTAGATCCAAATTATTTAATTTTAATTTTTCTAATTTCAAATCTGATCACATATCATGTGACATCTAAAATCACTTATTTTTTGATTAAAATAAATTTAAAATCAGATCCAAACACTTTAGAACCTTGCTCTGATACCAGTTGAAGGAAAATCCTGATTTTTCGGACCAAGTTCATTCAGATCTGATCGGATCAAGAGATATATTTTAAAAATTTTTCTCTTTGATCTAATTTAGATCTAGGATGTTTCAAATCTAATATTTATTATTTTAATAATTAAAATAAAATAAAAATAAATTAAATCATATTTAATTTAGCTTGATGTAGGATAATCCTATTATCCATTGATGATCCTGTAAGCAGCGGAAGGTTCTGGATCTAGCTACGCAAGTGCTTGGTCTCTACTGATATCCACTCGAGCTAATCTAGAGATCCTTTTTTTCTCTATCATGTCTTCAAAAATCAGATTTGAATCTGATTTGAAGGATCTTCAAAACAGCTTTCAAAGATCAGTAGTTGTCCTTTGCAGCAGCGCAGCCTTCTAGCTTTTTATCGCCTTTCTCTCGCCTAGATTGCACCAACTGGATCCCAAACTACTTTGGACGTGGAGAGGAGAGGGAGATGATGGACTTGGTGTGGAGGACGAAGAGAGAGGCAGCCTTGGGGCATGGAGAATTGTTTCAATGAATTACTTCTTGAGTTGGGCGCAGGGTCTTATTTATAGACTATGCATGATCCAACTCCTCTTCATCCTAACCAATCACAACCCTTTATGAAATCAGATCTAAATATGATTGATGAGAATAGAGTCCCTTGGATTCATCCTTAGATGGCACCTAAGACCAATCAAAGTTGCTTGACACGTGGATAGAATTCAAAGTATCAATGGTCAATATTTGACCAGTCAAAGATCAATTTTTAATCAAAGTTAAAGGACGAGAAATGGCAGGTGATCAAAAATGGCAGGTATTGTCTTACAAAATAAGACAACCCTTTTCTGACCTGGATAGGCTTCAGTCAGACTAAGTGAAGGCTTATGATCGAGCATAAACTCCTTTGGCTCAGTCAGAACAACTATTTATGATAGTAAAAGAAGAACGTTAGGTTCAATCGAGTGCTAGAACGATTTTCTTGAACCTAATTGAATCTCATTCAGATCAATTGAACTGAATTAGTTCAATTGATGATCACCAGATTCAAACCCTTATTTGTGTGACCCAGTTAGGTTCAGTTTTGTATGGTAATGGGATATGTCATGATCTCTATCATCGACATCATCGAAACTTCTTTCGATGGATCAGAACTCTTCTGATTCGAACAGCTAGAATGATCGATCATCTAAATCATTCTAATTGCTCCCAAAATCTACCAGTGACACCTAGCAGTATATGGTGGCAACCCATCAGAGCTGAATGCGAATCTCTTGGTGCAGCTACCTTGTGTGATTAAGTTCTTCTATCTTGAGCCCCGATCAGATTAGGGTTAAGGTGAACTCGTCAAACCCTAGTTTCTATCATATGATGTAATCATTCGATTCAAGTCCAATGTGAAAATCTAAATAGAAACTCTTTCTATTATTTCACTCTGCCATGGCCATGGGCTTCTGGACTTGATTCTCATGATCATCATAGGGCTGCTCCTCTACCACCGAGGTAGATAGATTCCATCTTGATGCAATCCAGTTCCTACAATGAACATGCTATAGCCAACATACACCTTAGAGTTTTGAATGGCTAGGAGATCGAGTTATGGTGTAGTCAAACTATAACACCCTCAAGGTGAACTGTCGATGCACCTCAGGTCAAAGAACCAGACACACCACTGCAGCATCGAGTCAGTCATTGATGAGAAGGTAGACTTCCTAATGACTACTCGAGGTGGTCACGCTCAGTGCCCTCGTTCTCTAACGAGTACCTGTACTCTCACTCTGGTGTCTCCACACCATAGACTCAAGACTCATCTACTAAAGAGAAGCGATTGTACACCAACCTTCTAGATCAATCACCATCCTCGTGATGATCCTATGGTTGGAAGCATTTTATGAGTTAATAATAATTATTCATGTTTTAAATTTTTAACTCTTGAAAATATGAATTATCATTATCATTAACTCAAAGGATGTATCACAGACACTAAATACACATATATGATAGAAAATAATCCATTTTATTGATTATAGTCAAAATTATAATTTTGCCCCTAGAAGTGTATTACAAGTGTCAGCCAATTCTGGCTTCTAGGGCATATATATCTAATAGGCTCACCTATAGGAGATGTTTGGTGATAGAGTCATGCAGCCAAGTATCAAGTCACTAAACGACTATTCAAGGCTAAGATGCGCGATGGGCAATCAGTCCAAGATCATTGTTTGATGATGATAAAAAACTTGGAAGAGATTGAGAAGCTCGAAGTGAGGTTGGACTTGGATCTGCAAAATGATATAATTCTGCAATTCTTGATTGATGCATTTAGGTAGTTCATCATGAACTACCATATGCATAAACTTCAAAATTTCTTGGTTGAACTTATGAACATGCTGGTTACCACTGAGCTTTCCATGAAAGGTTCTAAAGGCTCAGTGCTTGCTTTGAAATGGACTTCTTCCAAGAGAAAGTCTTTTGGAAAGAAGAAGAGGTCTATAAAAAAGCAGAAGGTGGAAGGAGGAAAGAAGAAAAAGACAGAGCTGAAGAAGAAGGCCGTTGATAAAGAAAAGTATTTTCATTGCAGCCATGATGGTCACTGAAAGCAAAACTGCCCTACTTACCTAGCCACCCTAAAGAAGAACGAGGTAGATCCCTTTGGAGGTAAGCTCGTCATTGAGTCTAACCTTACGATTTCTTCTACATCCAGTTGGGTGCTTGACTCTGATTCTAGTGCTCACTTGTGCACTTCCATGTAGCATCTTGAGGATAGCAGGAGGCTGAGGGATGGTGAGACGATCCTGCACATCGAAAATAGAGCAAGAGTTGCTACCGTGGTCGTGAGAACATATCCTCTTTGACTACCATCTGATTTAGACTTAGTATTAAAAGACTATTATTATGTGCCTGCAGCAAGCAAAAATTTGATTTCTGTTTCTTGTCTTGTATTAGAAGGCTATGTAATTAGTTTTCTTAAGGACCATTATAATATTTTTTATGAAAGAAATAAAATTTCAAATAGTTTTCTTATTAACGATCTTTATCAGTTACATATTAATGTATCTATTTTTAATATCGAGCAAAATGTGAATACCATAAAATGACCTAGGGATAGTCCAAATGATAGATATCTATGGCACCTAAGACTTGGTCATATAGCAGAAGATAGGATTAACAAATTGGAGAAAACTGGGCTATTGAGTCCATTGACTTCTGAGTCATATCCAATTTGTGAATCATGTCTTCATAGCAAAATAACTAAACTCCCTTTTGTAGGACATGGGGAATGGGCCACGGATCTTCATGCCCTAGTGCATACTGATGTGTGTGGCCCATTTAATGTGCCGACTAGAGGCAACCTAGTCTACTTCATAACTTTTACCAATGATTTATCTTGGTATAGGTATGTGTATCTTATGAGACACAAGTTTGAAGCCTTTGAGAAGTTCAAAAAATTCAGACATGAAGTAGAAAAGCAAATTGGAAAACCCATTAAGATTCTTCGATCAGATCGAGGAGGTGAATACCTTAGTCGAGAATTCTTAGACTATCTCAAGAAAAGTGGCATAGTCTCTCAATGGACTCCACCTAGAATATCTCAACTCAACGGGGTTTCAGAACGGAGGAATCGAACCCTATTAGATATGGTCCGATCCATGATGAGCTTCACAGATCTTCCTGATTTTCTTTAGGGATACTATTTGTTAACTATATACTTACCGAATAGGATTTCCTCTAAAACCATTTCTACCACACCGTATAAGATATGGCATGGTAAGAAACCAAGTCTGAGTCATCTCAGAATTTGGAATTGTCTGGCTCATGTCAAAAGATAACAAGCGGACAAGTTAGACTTTAGGTCCTTCAGAGCTTGATTTATAGGATATCCTAAAGAGTCATTAGGATATTATTTCTACATTTCAGAAGATCATAATGCGATTGTGAGTCGACATGCCATTTTTCTTAAAAAATAGTTTATTCAAGATGGCGGCATTGGAAAATAGATCAAGCTAAAAAAGAAAGTCTCACAAGAGCAACGAGCTAAGGACCAAATAGAACCAAATCAGGTTGAGCCAATCCATTCACTACCTTCTCCACCTCGTAGATCGAAAAGAATTTTTTGTCCCCCTGAGAGGTACTTAGGTACTATTTCAGAGGATGTAGAGAAAATATTCCTCATAGAAAATGGGGTTCATGGTGATGATCCCAAAATCTGTAACGAGGCGATATCAGATATCAACTCTGAGAAATGGTTAGAGGCAATGAAGTCAGAAGTTGACTCAATGCACTCAAATCAAGTCTGGACCCTGGTAGATCCACCAGAAGGTATAGTACCTATTGGGTGTAAATGGATCTACAAGAGAAAGATTAGTGCAGATGGGAATGTGGAGACATTCAAGGCTAGATTAGTGGCAAAAGGTTATAGTCAATGCGAAGGCATTGACTATCAGGATACCTTTTTGCCAATAGCTACGCTAAAATTCATTCGCACATTGCTTGCTATTGCAGCCTATTTCGATTATGAAATATGGCAAATGGATGTGAAAACAGTATTCTTAAATGGATATCTTGAGGAAGATATTTATGTGGAATAGTCACTAGGTTTCACATCCGATGATGATGATCACAAGGTATACAAGCTGCAAAAGTCCATATATGGACTTAAGCAAGCATCTCGGAGCTGGAACACTCATTTTAATGATGTGATCAAACTATTTGGTTTCATTAAAAATGAGGAGCCATGTATCTTCGTCAGTGGGAGCGCTATTGTCTTGCTCGTATTATATGTGGATGACATCCTCCTTATTGGGAATGAAATTCTCATGTTGATCACAGTTAAAATAAGGTTATCTAAAGAATTCTCCATGAAAGACCTAGAAGAAGCATCTTTTATTCTAGGAATTAAAGTCTGTAGCAAATCTTATAAACAACCATCTAAACAATCCACTTAATGTCCACCATTAGCAAATCTTATAAACAACCCACTTAATGTCCACCAACCATCTAAACCTAATTATCAATCTAATATCCCACCTAAGAATTTTTAATTAAAGAATACCAAAGTAATTTCTAAAATTAAAAGTTATAGGATTCTTACGGACCCATATCAAAACCAAGTGAGAGAGGCTAGTACTGATGTTAGCCAAAATAAAAATAAAAAAGAAAAGGTTAGTACTAAAACTAACCGCATAGAAGAACCTAAGGCCAGAACTAATACTGATGCTGGTTTCAATTCAAATAAGACTGATAAAGGAAAGAAGAGAATAGATGTTTTATCCAAGATCCATAAACCTAAATTCCTATTCCCTTCAACCTTAGAAGCTAGTTCTTCAAGTAAAAACCAAAAGGCATACAATAAAGGGTCAATGGAGTTGTTTAAATAAGATCATATTAATTTACCTCCATAATTAAACCTATCTTTAATCATCCTTCTAGTACCCAGTGCATTAAACTCAACTCTTAACCTAAAAACTTAATTCATGAGCATTCTAGAAGAACAAATAGGAGAAATTCTTGACAAATAAGGGTCTGAGAATAGGATCGCATCCTATGTCCCCAAAATTTAAAATGAATTTATCAATAATAGGATAATAAACTATCTTTCTGAGATTGGCAATCCAAAATTATTGAAATTTGTTAATCCAGTATTTGATACGGGATAGGTAAACTGCTTTTTGTCTAGTTGAAGATGGTAAACTTAGCACTTGTTGGGAAGCAACCCAATATTTAGTTTTCTTTCGTCTAATTTGTTTTAGTTGATTTTCTTTTTAAGATAATTTGAATAAGTTGGAGGGAGAGCCAAATTTTCAAAGGCACATACTGGACCACAAAAATATATAAATTCAAATGTATTTCTTTTGTTCTTTATTATATCCTTTATTTTTTTCTCCATTAAGGACAATGTCGATTAAGTTAGGATGGAGAATAATAAAAATTTTAAAATTTTAAATTTTTTAAAAAAATAGTATTTAGTATTTAGACATTCGGTTATACTTAAGAATTGAGTTAAACTGAGCATTTTTAAAAGAAAATTGATGCATAGATTAGGAAATTTATGAGATATTGAGGGATCAAGTATTAAAGAAATTTAATAAAGAGTTTAATATAGAACATAAAAATTTTTTCTTTGAGCACTTCTGATTTTTCCTACCAGCATCAAAGAAGAGTCTACTTTTTATGAGCTTGCATAAGGTAACTATACATTTCTTCATATTAAAAAAAATTAAAATTAAATAGTTTTCAAGTACTTTTTATTAAGTAGCTAGGCCTCTTTGCCTAAGCAAGCATTGAGTTTCGCATCAAAAGGTGGGAAGGTTGAAGAAGCTCATTGTAAAGCTAGTCTTAGCTCATAGTCCATTTGATTCAAGCTAGTAAACTCGAGGGGTATTTTATACCTGGTACCCTAAAGCCAATTGGTTTGAGAGTTATTGGCCCAAGACTCGCTATATGGATCAAATAGAAAGCTTAAGGGGTTAAGGCATTCATTAGTGCTACAACATTTTAAATTTTTTTTTTGATTTTTGATCAAGTAATCGGGTCTTGTTGCTTAGGTAAGCAATGATATTCACATCAAAAAATAGGTAATATGAATAAAAAACTCAATAAATAAAGGAAGAAAGTAGCAATACATTTGTCCATATGAAAGTTTAGAGATTCAGAGATAAAGATAGAGATAATTTAAAAAAAAATTAGAAAAATTTGATATTCTTTACTTAATTTTTATATTGGTAAGTATTAATACTCTAATAATATACCTCATTTATGCTCTACTGAATATCAATTGCCATTTTGAAAACTATTTTGGTGAAATTCAAAATTTTAAAGTTAAAAAATATCTAAAACTAAATTCTTTCTTTACTCAAGGATGAGCAAAGCTTAAGTTGGAAGGTATGATAAGTACCATAAATTCATCAATAAAAGTATTAATTTAATAATTAATTTATTTTAATTTTAAAAAATTAATAATTAATTTATATATATTAAGAAATCAATATTTTTATAATTAAAAATTAATTAAAAATAATAAAAATAAAATAAAATATTATTATTAGTAAAAATAACTTATTTTTTTATCATAATAAAATAAATTTGAAGCAAAACGAAGTTAAAATAGATTCGATATTAATTTTTAAAGAAAAAATAAAATAAAAAAATGGCTCAGTTGGTTCATTAAGCCAAGTCAGGCGCCAGCAAGCCACCCTATGAGCCGTTGATGTCAGTGTGATGTCAATTTTATCATGGCTCATGGTAGATCTTTAAGTGAGGGCATTCTGATAATTTTACAAGTCAAACGCACGCTGATTGGTTATGCCTTTCTGTATGCCTGATGTACAGTGGTCCATGGGTATAATTTTGCATGATCTAATGGCTGATGTTGATTTTGGTCCAGATCCAATGGCTGTGGTCTTTTCTGATTTGATTAAGGAGTCTGTCAGCCTTCTTTGCGCGATCCAACGATCGTAAGCTCTCCTAGCAATGATCCAATGGTTAGATCTTCTTCAAAACTCGATCCAATGGCTATTATAGGCTCTTGATGCTGATTCAATGGTCCAGAGCTTCATCTGATGACCAGATCTTCTCCATCAAGTGCGATCAAATGGCCAGAATCAAATCCAACTCGATCTAGGCTTATACACACTGGTTTTTGTCATTTTTTGGAGCATTGGATTTTCATCTGATAATTGAACATCATAGAACCTACCAAGATGCCTCTAGATATTTTTTTAATTCAATTTTTATTGAAATTTCTTCATATTTATTGATCAAAACTCCTCTATAGTCCCATATTGCCTATAAAGAAGATCTCCAGCACTCCAACACCTATAAATAAGACTCCAGGCCTGTAGGAAAAGCTATCTTTGGTCATGGAAAGCTACAGTCCAGGGTGAAAGCCATGCTTGGATTGGAGGTTACTTCAAGGCAATGGGTGCTATGAAGAAGAGCTATCTCGTATCCATCTCATACCGACGTCGATTCAAGATCGAGATCAGCTTTTAGTTTTTATTTTATTTTTTGTAAATTTTATGTAGTTAAATTCTAAAATTTTAATTAATGCAAAAATTTTTTTATATGCTTTAAATTATAGCTTTTTATTTTTAATTATAATTTAATTTTTATATTTTAATTTTATTGCTCTTTAATTTTATTGTAAATAGATGCTAAGATCTAACTAGTAGATCTTAGTACCAAGTTTAATTTTTCATGTCATTTAATTTTTGCTTTTTATTTTTTTACTTTGATTCTATTTAAAAAATCTTTTTTAAAAAAATTAAAGATTTTAAAATTAAAATACTGCCTTTTCTATGGATTTGACCCGACTCACTACTTTCTATCTATTTTTTAATTGATTTAAGAAGTTAGAATTAAACTGATAAATACGATGATAAAAACTTGATATATTATAATAAGAATTATTAAATATTATTGCATTGTACATTTATTAGTTGAATTTGATGCTTCTTGGTTTATTTTATAGGTAATTTAAAGATTGGGTTCATAGGATCCAAGACGACTCAACCCAAGGTAAATCAAGCAATTAATTAGAAAGCTAGCCATGAAGGGAGAAAGTCCAAGGGCTATCATGTGTGCACTTCATCCAAGAACTCTCAATCCAAGCATCTATATTGGAGATCCAAGTCACTCCAATCAACAATTGCGAAGCAAGTGCAGAAGATTCAAGGATCAAGGCTCCAAAACTTCCTCTCACATGGATTGAAGGATCCAATCCAAAGGCCAAAAAAAATACTTACTCCATCCTGCGGTTTGGAGTGAAGG
Source organism: Cocos nucifera (assembly GCA_006176705.1). Classification (NCBI taxonomy): domain Eukaryota; kingdom Viridiplantae; phylum Streptophyta; class Magnoliopsida; order Arecales; family Arecaceae; genus Cocos; species Cocos nucifera. Next base: position 69,983 of record QRFJ01003446.1, on the reverse strand, counting down.
CAAATATTATCAAAGAGTCTCCTTGATGTCATGTGCCTTCCTTCCTTCCTTATCTTCTCCACACACCAAAGAAGGAATATTCCATCTTTCTTTCTCTCAAAATCAGCATCCCTATCTTCCTTAATTGCTTTACACTTCAAAGAAGGCAGCACCTCCTCCTCTTTTGACTTATTTGATTTCATCCAAAGTATAAACTTCTCTCATGAGATGCCTTTTGAAATTTAAATTTCACACCTTCTTTATCTTTCTTACCACCTCATTTTTTTTATTTTCCTTTAAAATTCAAATATCACATGCCATGATTTTATTTTTTTTTGAGATTCAAATAAAATTTGATTACAAAATCTCCATCATTTCTTTCCTTTCCCATCTCAAATCAAATATCACACAAAATCGTCTCACCTTTATTCCTTTTAAAAAACCTAATACCTTTTCTCCTCTATTTAAACACCCCGATGCCTCTCCCATGATCTATCTATCCTTCCACTCTCAAAAATTCAAAAGACTGTCATCCTCCATCTCTTCTTTTTCCACTTTTCTACACCACTAAATCCCAGCCACTATCAGCAACTCTTAAAACCTCCCATAACCCTGAAACACTTTCACTCATATCCCCTCTCCTTCATACCATTCACATCCTCTCTTCTTCCATCTTCCAAACTTGAAAAGGGTTGTAGATTTGAATTCCAGTGGAGTCCAAGCCAAGAAGATGAAGATAATTCCAAAATCCATGGAGAACTAAGCCTTTACTCTCAAAAAAGAGATGATACTGGTAACAGATTTATTTTCTATACATACTTTTTGTGTTCCTGTTACATGCAGTTTATGAATCATTTGATTTTTTTTAAGATAACGATGCATCGTTCTTATATGCTTTATCAGTAGATTTGGTTATTCGAACAATCTATACTCCCTAAAAACATATTATGATCTGAGGATACAATGTGTACTTGAAAGAGATAGGTTATCTCAAATAATTAGATCGATAATCAATTTTCTTTCTTCTTGTGTGTTCTGTAGTTGAATAACATATCTCTCTAAGAGACGAGTCGTGACCTAAGGATACAATTCGTGTTCAAGAAAGAAGAGTTAAATTAGATCAACTTAAACCTCACACACCACCATTGCACCATAACAAAGAATACCAAAATCTATTTCACACAGTAGATTTGAATTTTTGAGGTCTTTATCCTATTGCATTACTTTTATCACTTAGCTTAGATTTATTTTGCTACTATCGCATGGTTGTCTTAAGTTTTTATACAAAAGCATTCTTTCTTTCTCTCATTTCAAAGTAATCGATCTAAGATCCCTATGGATATGATCTTGACTCACCCTAACCACATAGAAGTGAGTTAGAGTTTATAATTGACCGCCTCACGATAAGAGATCAAATTTTGGTACCATTGTCGGGGATCTTGGCATGATTATTTTGAAAAAAAATCTATAAAATATGTTTAAAAAAATTACTATATTGCTTTCTAGGTTTTTATTTTTTTCTTTAGATTGCTTTACTATCTTTCTAGTAAAATAATTTTCTGCCTTTGACTTCATACCTATTTTAGACTTGCATTTTATTTCTAGAATAATTTACTACCTTTTAATTGATTCTCTAAAAAAAATCAAAAATTTTTTTTAAAAAATTGACTGCTTTACTTTAATTGCTTAATTATTTTCTATTTACTCCTTTTAAAATTTTGGTCTTATATTAATTTTTATATATAGTAGATTTACTGCTTTCTAGCTAGATTACCTTATTTGCATACATAGAAAAATTTTCTGCTTTCTAATCCATAGAATAATTTATTGCTTTATATAATTAGTAACTTTTTGCTTTTCATAGTTTAGAAAAATTTATTACTTTAAAAGTAGATTTGATTTCTTGCTTTATTTGAAGATTATCTAGTTGCCTTTTAATCTTAACATAATTTACTTTTCATTTAGTTAGATTCTCTAAATCTTCTCAAATCTAATTAACTTAATTAAAACCTACCTCTTATTCCTTCTTGCTTAAAGATAACATAACATAAAAAGAAAACAAAACACCACATAACACTTAACTAAAATAGAAAAACTAATTAAATCTTAAAAAAATTATTTATATTGGACATCTTTTCTAATTGCATTGCATCTTTTATAAAATACATTAAGGACACTTAACCCAATTAAATAAGATAACATAAAAATTTGATCACCTCTCCTTAGCCCAAAAAATCACTATCCTTCATATTGCATTGACCTATACCTTTAATTTAAAAGCAATTAGACATTGACCCCTAAGAAATTTGACCTCAATAGGATAGGTGACCCTAGGAGTTGGACCAGATTAGACTTGGTCAGTTACCTGGTGTCTAGGCAAGTAGTTTGCAGGACGATTGGGTCCAAAGGAAGGTGATTTATAATTGATTCTATTTGCTGATCTGACCAATTTAATTGGTATCTAAGAAAAGCAACATAGAAACTCTGACACAAACATCTTAATCGACAAATATATGAATATGAGGGATCAGACTCGAAAGGGTGCGAATTCGACCATATTACACTGATTTGCAGGGTTTTGACACTACCGATCTAGAATGGCCAAAACTTTGTCATCCAATGTTAGAATCCTTATTATGATCCCATTTCGAATTCCTCTCTTCGAGCCCTACAAGCTTTGTGGCTTTGCCGCCATCATAAATTTGGAGTCAATTTTTATTGTTTGATAGGCTTACGGTAGCATGCAAGGTTATTACATTTCCTAGTCCAAGTAGGAATCAGATCTTTGACTTTATTTTATTTTATTCTTTTTTATTTCATTTAGAATTTTTTTTTGTGACTTCATTTAGGACTCCTTTTACTTTTGAATTAAGGTTTTTAGCTATAAATAAGGCCCTTGGCCTCCATTGTAGTCAGTTTTATTCTGAGTTATCAAATAAAATTTTGAGAGAAGAGCTTTTCTACCTGTTTCTTTCATTTTTTTTTTGTTTCATGCATCTTCCATCCTCTTCACCAATGATTACCGTGCCTTGGCTATGTCAGTTGGTATCAGAGCCCTTTAGATCTATGAGCAGTGATTCTTTCCTGTAGTTCAGATGGCTGACGACGATCGTAAGAAGACTCAACTAGTGAATCAAACAGCAGCCCATGAAGAAATTACACAACGAGAATAGGACCTGATGTTGGAGTGCAAAGATTTGAGGAGATAATTGGTGGATCTAACTACACGTCTCATGTAGTTAGAAATCCAGGATATGAGATCTGAGGTAGAACCTGATGATCACAGATCTGGAGGAGAGTTGTTAGATTTCAAAAATCCATTTCATAAGGATCTTCCCACACGTCGACAAGAGGATCATGGAGAAATGTTCGAGCGATCAAACCATTGGTTCGACTCAATCAGAGTAGATTTATCTAAATATTCGGATAGTCTACAAATGGAGGTGTTCCTTGATTAGCTGGATCAAATCGAGCACATCATCGAATACAAAGAGGTTCCTCACAACAAAAAGGTAAAACTTGTTGCTCTTAAATTAACTAATCATGCTTCTGCTTGGTGGCAGCAATTGAAGAAAACCCGAGAGAGTAGAGGCAAACCAAAAATTCAAGATTGGGAGAAGATGAAGAAGGCATTAAGAGAGTAGTTTCTACCATTCAACTATACACAAACTCTATATCAATGCCTGTAGAATCTTCGGCAAGGCCCCAGATTCATTGATGATTATACAGAGGAATTCTATCAGCTGGTGGCATGAAATGATCTAGCTGAAAGCGAGGAGCAGATGGTCGCACGATATCTCAGAGGCCTACGACAACAAATCCAAGATGCCCTACGACTTCACACCATGTGGACAGTCAAAGAAGCATACCATAGGGCTATGGTGGCTGAGGAGCAATTACGGTGAAGATCTTCCCCCGACCTGAACCTCCCTTGCGAACCAATCGAGCATCGACAACTGATAATCAAAGAGATATACGGTGCAACCCAGCCCCTACCCCTCCTATCCATACTACTGATACGAGACCTTCAAGACCAATTCAAGTAGGATCTTCTATGATTAGATGCTTTAATTATGGCTAGATTGGGCATACTCAAAATGACTGCAAGAAACCTGATCATCCTAAAAAATAGCTATTAATTAAAGAAGAAGAACCTATTAATAAAGATCAAGAACCTACATATGATGAAACTGGTGGTGGGAAGGATGATTTTGTGCTTTTGGGAGATAGCAGAGAAGCCCTCGTTGTGCGAAAGAGCTTGCTAGCTCTAAGAAAAGGAGAGAAAGAAGATTGGAGGCGAACAAATATTTTTCATACCAGTTGTACAATTATGAAGAAAGTTTGTAAGTCGATGGCAGTAGTTGCGAGAATGTTATCTCCCAAGAGGCCATCAAGAAGCTAAACCTGTCAACAGAAAAACATCCTCGGCCATACAAACTTTCATGGTTCAAAAAAGAAAATAAAGTCATTGTTGATAGTCGTTGCCTTATATCTTTCTCGATTGGGCAGAAGTACTATGATAGTGTTTGGTGTGATGTAGTAGCCATAGACGCTTGCCATCTACTTCTGGAGAGGCTGTGGCAGTATGACTGCAATGTCACTCATGATGGCCGATAGAATACATATACATTCTTCAAAGACAATCAGAAGATCACTCTAGCGTCGATGAAGGAAGAGCAGTTATCCAAATCAAAATTGGAGTCCAACATCAATCTTTTCATAAAACATGCATGCCTAAAGGCAGCAATGGAGGTCGGCTGCTTGCTAGTAGTGGTGGAGAACGGCAAATTAGCCGAGCATGACATTCCATCCCAGGTATGTCCTACTCTCAAGAAATTTGCTGATGTGTTTCCTGAAGTCTTTCCTACAGGATTACCACCAGAATGAGATATTCAACACCACATCGATCTTGTTCCTAGAGCAAGTCTACCAAACAAGCCGGCGTACTACATAAGCCTAGTTGAACATGAGGAGCTGCAGCGATAGGTCCAGGAGCTATTAGACAAAGGATACATCCATCCAAGTATGAGTCCGTGCACAGTACCTACCCTATTGGTTCCAAAGAAAGATGGTTCATGACGTATGTGCATCGACAGTCGAGCCAGCAACCGAATCATCATCAAATACTGATTTCCAATCCCAAGGCTAGATGATATGCTTGATGAACTTGCTGGAGCCAGGATATTCACCAAGATCGATTTGAAGAGTGGCTACCATCAATTATGGATCAGACTTGGGGATGAGTGGAAGATAGCCTTCAAAATAAGGAAGGGCTTGTATGAATGGATGGTGATGCCGTTCGAACTTTCCAACACACCGAGTACTTTTATGAGACTAATGAACCTTGTGCTGCAACCATATATTAGTAAATTCATTATGGTTTAGTTTGATGATATACTTATTTATAGCTCTACTTTAGAAGATCACTTACAGCATCTTATGGAGATCCTTAGTACACTGAGAAGAGAGAAGTTATTTGCCAATCCCAAGAAGTATAGTTTTGTAGCGGATAGCTTGTCCTTTTTGGGCTATATCATCTCCTCCAAAGGGTTGCAAGCTGATCCATCCAAGATCCAGGCTATTCAGAACTGGTCGGTGCCATGTGGTATCTCTGAAGTTTGAAGTTTCCATGGCCTGGCATCCTTCTACCCTAGATTCACCCATGGATTTTCTTCTATAATGTCTCCTATGACTGATTACGTGAAAGGACAGTGATTTCAATGGATACCTGAGGCACAGGCTGCTTTTGAAAAAATTAAATTAAAGATTACCTATGCTGATGTCCTTGTCCTTCCTGATTTCACCAAGGTTTTTGAAGTGGAGTGTGATGCATCCTCTACTAGAGTTGGTGGAGTTCTCAGTCTAGAGGGGCGGACTGTTTGTTTCCACAACAAAAAATTATCTGGATCCAAACTAAATTATTCAACATATGATGTAGAATTCTATGCGGTGATCAGCGCACTTCGGCAATGGCATCATTACTTCATTCAAAGGGAGTTCATCTTATACACTGATCATGAAGCCCTCAAATACATCAATGGTCAAGAAAAGCTAAGCCGAAGGCATATCAAGTGGGTGAACTATTTGCAGGAGTTCCACTTCATTTTGAAGCACAAATCTGATGCTCAGAGTCGGGTGGCAGATGCATTAAGTCAGATAGCCAAACTGCTAGGAGTTCTTCACATTGAAGTGATTGGTTTCAATACTCTGAAAGATCTTTATGACAGTGATCCTGACTTTGGTAGAATTCTACAAGAGGTACATTCTCATATCCGAATTGATTACCAGATATATGATGGATTTTTGTTTTGAGGTGTGCAGCTATGCATTCCAAATTATTCTTTGTGAGAAAAAATTGTATAAGAGTTGCATAATGAAGGACACTTTGGTAGAGATAAGACTCTCATGCTCATTCATAACAAATATTACTGGCCAAAATTGAAGCATGATGTAACCAGATTTGTGGAGTGATGTAGGATCTATCAAATATCTAAGAAAATAGTAATAAATGCAGGATTATACACCCCTCTACCTATTCCAGACCATCCATGGGAAGAGATCAGCATGGATTTCGTGTTAGGTCTACCTATTACTCAGAGATGATGTGATTCAGTGCTGGTTGTGGTAGATAGGTTCTCGAAGATGGCTCACTTCATCACCTGTCGAAAGACCATGGATGCTTCAAATGTTGCTCAACTATTCTTCAAACAAATAGTGCATCTTCATGGAGTACCCAAATCTATTATATCTTACTGATACACAAAGTTCATTAGCCACTTTTGGAGGAGTCTGTGGAGGAGTTTGGGAACTACATTGCAATTTAGGTCAACCTATCATCCTCAGACAGATGGACAAACCGAATCCATCAATAGGATCTTGGGAAATCTATTAAGAAGTCTTGCTGGAGAGCATTCAAAATAATGGGATTTAGCTTCAACATAGGTGGAATTTGCATTCAATCAATTCGTGAACAGGACTACAGGCTACAGCCCATTTCAAATCATTTATGGATCGAACCCGAGCAGTGTTTTAGATTTAACCCCAATCAGTTCTAAAAGATGATTTAGTACAAAGGCTGAAGATTTAGTTGCAGACCTACAGGCAATTCATCAGTCAGTAAAGCAATGGATAGAAGCCAATAATGCTAAATATAAGGAGGCTACAGATAAGCATAGAAAGAAGATATTTTTTGAAGTCGGCGATTATGTATGGGCTGTTCTAACCAAGGAGTGCTATCCAGTGGGAGAATACCACAAGCTGAGCCAGTGAAAGATAGATCCTTCTAAGATAATTAAAAAGATCAATGACAATGCCTATCAGTTGAAATTACCAAGTCATCTTCGAATCTCTGATGTGTTCAATGTAAAGCATCTTATTCCCTATGAAGGAGATTCATCAGATGAAGAAGCTTCTAACTTGAGGATGAGTTTCTTCCAGCCAGGGGAGGATGACGCAGACGTCTTAGCTGACAAATATATGAATTTGAGGGATCGGATCCAAAAGGGTGCGAATTTGACTTGATTGCACTGATTTGCAGGATTTTGACACTGCCAAGTTAGAATGGCCATAACTTTATATCCGATGTTACAATCCTTATTATGACCCCATTTCAAAAATCTCTCTCCGAGCCCTATAAGCCTAGTCACTTTGCTGCCACCACAAATTTTAAGATAAATTTTTATTGTTTGACAGGCTTACGGCAGCGTGCAAGGTTATTAGGTTTCCTAGTCCAAGTAGGAATCAGATCTTTGACTTTATTTTATTTTATTCTTTTTGATTTCATTTAGAATTTCTTTTGTGACTTGGTTTAGGAGTCCTTTTACTTCTAAATTAAGATTTTTAGCTATAAATAAGGCCCTTGACCTCCATTGTAGTCAGTTTTATTCTGAGTTATCAAATAAAATTTTGAGAGAAGAGCTTTTCTTCCTCTTTCTTCCATTTTTTTTTATTTTGTGCATCTTCCATCCTCTTCCCCAATGATTATCATGCCTTGGCTGCATCAAACTCCCACCGATCTTTTACTTACCTGGCCAGTTAGTTGGTCAAGCTCTGACTTGGAGGGCTTGAAGGCTAGCTTGGATTAGTTAGGAGCTATCTAAAGTTAGGATAACCCTAGGATAGATTTGATTGCACTACTTTTTGAAGAAAACAACAAAAATAATTAAAAAAAATAACTTTCTCTTCTATCGTCTAAAGGTTTAGGACTCTCATAGGACAATCTTCTTTAGACTTTTTCTCCTTTCTCTTCTCCTCTTCTTCTCTTCTCCTTCCTTAAAAAGAAAAAAAAAAAAAGAAAAGAGATCAAGGTGAACATCTTTTAATACATGTTAGGGCATCGATCTCTACAAATCGACTTAGAACCCTTAGATCCAAAGATTAAAAAGACCCTCAAGACCATTCGAGCTAAGAATATGGACCCTAGGGATGATGAACCACCATGCTAATTGAGGGAGTACTTTACTCCTTCATATTACACCTATTCTCCCTACATCCAAGTCCCACCTATAGAGGCATCACACTATGAGATTAAGTCCGGTGTGATCCAAATGCTTCCATCTTTCTATGGACTTAGTAACGAGGATCCATACAAGCATCTGGATGAATTTCTTGAGATTTGTTCAACTGTTAAAATCTAAAATTTTTTGAATGATGTACTTAGGTTAAAGCTATTTTCATTCTCTCTTAAAGATAAAGACAAGTATTGGCTAAACTCCTTAGACTCGTTCACCATTGCAACCTGGGACCAGCTTCAATGAGAATTCCTCAAGAAATATTTTCCTATAGGAAAAACTAATTAGATTAGAACGTCCATAACTAGTTTTTCCCAAATGGAGGGGGAGATGTTCCACGAGACCTGGGAGAGGCTCAAAGACCTCATTCGAAATTGTCCTCACCACGCTATTCCCAAATGGCAACTTGTCCGGTGCTTTTATGATGGTTTGATGGAAAAAAATAGACAAATGGTTGACTCATCTTGTGGTGGGATGTTCATGCTTAAATGTGGGCAAGAGGTCTGGCAGCTTTTTGAAATTCTAAGTGAGAATTTGTTGCATTACATGACTAGGAAAGCTCTTGTTAGATATATGTGCCCTAAAAGCCAGAATTGGCTGACACTTATAATACACTTCTAGGAACAAAATTATAATTTTGACTAAAAATAATAAAATAGATTATTTTCTATCGCAAATGTATATTTAGTGTCCATGATACATCCCTTAAGTTAATGATAATGATAATTCTTATTTTCAAGAGTTAAAAATTTAAGACAAGAATTTTCATTATTAACTCATAAAATGCTCCTGACCGTAGGATCATCATGAGGATGGTGATTGATCTGAAAGATTGGTGTACAATCACTTTTTTATAGTAGATGAGTCTTGAGTCTACAGTATAGAGACACCGGAGCGAGAGTATAGGTACTCATTAGAGAATGAGGGCACTGAGCGTGATCACCTCGAGCAGTCATAAGAAAGTCTACCTTCTCGTCGATGACTAGCTTGAAGCTGTAATGGTGTGTCTGGTTCTTCGACCTGAGGTGCATCAATAGTTCACCTTGAGGTTGTTATAGTTTGACTACACCATGACTCGATCTCCTAGCCATTTGGAACTCTGAGGTGTATGTTGGCTATAGCATGTTCATTGTGGGAATTGGATCGTACCAAGAGAAAATCTATCTACCTCGATAGATGAGGAGCAGCCCTATGATGATCATGAGAATCAAGTCTATAAGCCCATGGCCATGGCAGAGTGAAATAATAGAAAGAGCTTTTATTAAAGTTTTCACATCAGACTTGAATCGAATGATTAAATCATATGATAGAAATTAGGGTTTGACGAGTTTACCTTAACCCTAATCTGATCGAGGCTCAAGATAGATGAACTTAATTACACAGGTAGCTGCACCGAGAGGTTCATTTTCAATTTTGATGGGTTGCCACCATATACTGCTAGGTGTCACTGGTGGATTTTTGGAGCAATTAGAATGATTTGGATGATCCATCATTCTAGTTGTCTGAATCAGAAAAGTTCTGATCCATCGAAAGGTATTTCAATGATGTCGATGATAGAGATTACGACATATCCTATTACCATATAGAACTGAAACTAACTGGATCACACAAACAAGGATTTAGATATGGATATCATCAATTGGACTAACTCAATTTAATTGATTTGAATTAGATTCAATTAGATTCAAGAAAATCGTGCTAGCACACGATTGAGCCTAATGTTCTCCTTCAATTATCATTAAAAGTTATCTTAACTGTGTCAAATGTATTTATGCTCACTCAAGTACCTTTACTTGGTCTGACTGGAGCTTGTCTAGGTTAAAAAAGGATTGTCTTAATTTATGAGATAAATTTAAGATAACACCTGCCATTTTTCATTACCTACTAATTCTTATCTTTTGACTTTGGTCAAACATTGACCTTTGACACTTAGACATCTTCCCATGTGTCATGCACCTGTAGGAGAGCAAATAGGGGCTTGTCTCCTTGCTAGAAATTGAAAAGGAGGGGGTGCACACTTAGGGAGGTGTGCACCTATGGATAGGGATGCCTGGAGTCCCATACAGATGGGACTCTAGGTTGCTTCTTGGAATCAACTTAGGTAGGCACCTAAGACTCAGCTTTGACCAGTCTTGGCACCACCTAAGGATGATTTGAGGGAGCTCTCATCTGATTGGATCAAGTGATGTCATTCCATCAATTAAATTTAGATCTAATTGCACGAAGCGACGTGATTGGCCAGGATGATGTGGCACTGCATGGCACAGTAGGGTCTATAAAAACCCTATCTGCACCAAGCCCTAAAAAAAAAAAAAGAATCTCTAATGGCCAATGCCACAAGGCTGCCCCTCTTCCTCCTCCATGCCATCTTCTGGTCCTCTCTCTCCTCTCCACACCCAAGGAGATTTGTGCTCCAGTTTGGTGCAATCCAGGCAAGAGAAAGGTGATGAGAAAGGAAGAAGGCAGCATTGCTGCAAGAGATGATTCCAGATCTTCAAAAGGAGTTTTGAAGATCCTCCAAATCAGATCCAGATCTGATATTTAGAGAGATGATAAAAAAGGAGAAGATCTTCAGATCCAGTCCAAGTAGATGCCGATAGAGGCCAAGCACTTGCATGATTAGATCCAGAACCTCAAGCAATCAGCAAGATCATCACAGGATAATCTGATTATCCAACAAAAGGTACAAGTTAAATCAGATTTAATTTACTTTTATTTTATTTTATTAGATCTATAAAATTAGATTTGAAATATGTTAGATCTGATCTAAATTCAAAGAAAAATTTTTGAAATATCTCTCTTGATCCAATCAGATCTGAACAAACCTGACCCGAGAAATCAAGATTTCCCTTCAACTAATATCAGAGTCAGGTTCAAATAAACTATTTAGATCTAATTTAAATTTATTTTGATCTAATAATTAGGTTATTTTAGATGTGACATGAGATGTGATTAGATATAAAATTGAAAGAATTAAAATAAAATAATTTAGATCTAAGTTTTATAAGATTTATGACTAGTCATAAAATAGAATTATTCTATACATAGTCTTGCATGATCATAATTTAATTTGATTAAATTATAATTTTAGATCAATTTATTTACTATTTATGATGTTATAATTATTATAATAAGATCTAAAAAATAGTAAATAAAATTATTTAATTTTTGGTTCATATGAGATATGATGAATGCATGTTTAGACTAGTTGTAGAATAGTTCTACATAATTATCTAGATTAGAATTTATTTTGATGTGATCAATTTAAATCTAATTTTTTAAAAAATTATGAGATAATTTAGATCTAAAAATATGCATGATATGATACATGAGATGTATGCAAAATATGTATAAAGTTAGATCAATTTTTATATATGAGATATATGATGTAGATCTAACTAGTTTTGTAGTTTTTATATTTTTGGTTAAGACATTCTTCTTGACCGTCCGATCATAAGAATAAAGTAGGGTTTAAATATCCTCTCCTCCCATTCGATTTGTATTCTTATAATGTATAGGGGTGCTGCACGTTCGTCCTTAATCAGAAATCAAGAACTTATTTTCTGCAAAATCCTAGATCCTGAAATCCTAGGATTTTATTTACATATTTTATTTGTGAATCCTAAACTTAATTAAGAATTAAGATTATGAAATATACATTAGATCTAAAATTGAGAATTTTAGATCTAAGATATATTCATAAAATTGAGTTCGGACTTGGGTAGCTCAATTAGGTCTAAACGGTTGATCAAACCAAATCAAGAATTGGTTAGATGGGATCAACAATGCTTAAATTGACCAGCCTAATAGGATTAAGTCTGGGTCAAGATCGAGTCATGTGAGTGACCGATCAAGCTAAGACGTAATTAGGCTTAGAGGTTAGAGTCTGGATTGTAGGCTAACTCGATTGGTTTTGGCTCAACAATTTGGTGTCTAAGGTAAGTCTGGCAGATACGACCGACTGATTTTTAATTAGGAGCTACTCGACTCGAATGCATTCTTATCGAGTTAGTGGTATATCCCTTCTATCGGTCTCACTTACCTGGCCATATTTGTTGGCTCAGTCTTGATTTGAGGTGGTCAATAATCCAAGCTAACCCATGCCACTAGGTTAGTCATAATGGTTATGACTATGTCAAGTCTAGTTTAATGAGATCGAAATCAAATCTTCCTAAGAAAAGATTAAGTCTAAGATCTTCCACCATTATTGATGTGCGGTCCCTTTCTGGGGTTGATTGTTCCTAGTTGGTTACAGTGGTTCAGTTGCATCGAAAAGATGCAACCATATCTATTAGACATTGGATGCTACAGGCTGGAGGATGGATTGGGCTCAATATTTTGGATACGATGAGAGACTCAATTAGAAATTCAATCTATGCAAATGGTGAGTCTGACTTAACTAAGGAGTGGATCAATATTTTGGATATGGTGAGATTCATGAATTAGAGACTAAGTTTGGGTGTACCATGATTAGAGAATCATTGAATAAGGGTTGTTCACTCATTGGCTAATCCATCACTAATAACTGTTAGGTGAGGTGATGAGTCAGTTGGTGGGACTGCACCACCCACTAGAAATCATTGATCGTGGATATTTTCGCATCTCTACAAAGGGAGTGTAGGGATTCGAGAAAATTATGGAAGCTAATTTGTTTAAAAATAAAATCTCTAAATAAATTGGTCAAATCTTAATTATAATATCTAACTAGAAACTTTGACTCTCTACAGAAAAATATCTGCGTCCAACCCACTAGCACATATCTTGGACACCCATTGACTGACCAAACCCAATTACAAGGATTGGCTTTCGAACTTCAAAATTATTTTGGGTTCTGAAAAGTTAACTCATGTATTAGACCAAGATTCTCCCACCTTACCAGCTCGTCCATCCGCTGAACAGAGAGCGTCTCTTGATAAGTGGATGGATGAAGATAACAAGGCTAGATACTACATGTTGGGCTCGATGTCTGATGAGCTTCAGTGCCAACATAAAGATAGTAGGACTGCCCATCAAATCTTGGCTCACCTACAAGAGATGTTTGTTGAACAGAGTCACGGAGCCAAGTATCAAGTCACTAAATGACTATTCAAAGCTAAAATGCCTGATGGGCAGTCAGTCCAAGATCATTGTCTGATGATGATCAAGGACTTGGAAGAGCTTGAGAAGCTTGGAGTGAAGTTGGACCTAGATTTGTAGAATGATATAATTCTATAATCCTTGACTGATGCATATAGGCAGTTCATCATGAACTACCATATGTATAAACTTCAAAATTCTTTGACCTAACTTATGAACATGCTGGTTACTGCTGAGCTTTCTTTGAACGGTTCTAAAGGCTCAGTGCTTGCTATGGAACGAACTTCTTTTAAGAGAAAGTCTTTTAGAAAGAAGAAGTCTGTGAAAAAGTAGAAGGTGGAAGGAGGAAAGAAGAAAAAGGTAGAGCTGAAGAAGAAGGCCACTGACAAAGGAAAGTATTTCCATTGCAACAATGACGATCACTAAAAGCAAAATTGTCCTACTTACCTGACCACCTTGAAGAATAAGGAGGCGGATCCTTCTAGAGGTATGCTCGTTATTGAGTCTAACCTTACAGTTTCTTCTGCATCCAGTTGGATGCTTGACTTTGGTTCTAATGCTCATTTGTGCACTTCCATGCAGGGTCTTGAGGATAACAGGAGGCTGAGAGATGGTGAGATGATCCTGCAAGTCAGAAATGGAGTAAGAGTTGCTGCCGTGGCCATGGAGACGTACCCTCTTTGACTACCATCTAGTTTAGACTTAGTATTAAAAGATTGTTATTATATGCCTGCAGCAAGCAGGAATTTGATTTCTATTTCATGCCTAGCACTAGAAGGCTATGTAATTAGTTTTCTTAAGGACCATTGTAACATGTTTATGAAAGAAATAAAATTGCAAGTGGTTTCCTTATTAACTGTCTTTACCAGTTACATATTGATGTGTCTATTTTTAATATCAAGCAAAATGTGAATGCCATGAAATGACCTAGGGATAGTCCAAACGATAGGTATCTACGGCACCTAAGACTAAGTCATATAGTAGAAGATAGGGTTAACAATTTGGAGAAAATTGGACTATTGAGTTTCTTGAATTTTGAGTCATATCCAATTTGTAAATCTTGTCTTCATGGCAAAATGACTAAGCTCCCTTTTGTAGGGCCACGGATCTTCTTACCCTAGTACATACTGATGTGTGCAACCCATTCGATGTGTCGGCTAGAGGCAACTTTGTCTACTTCATAATCTTTATCGACGGTTTATCTAGGTATGGGTATGTGTATCTTATGAGACAAGTCTGAAATTTTTAAAAAGTTTAAGGAATTTGAACATGAAGTAGAAAAGCAAACTAGAAATTTTATTAAGATTCTTTGATCAGAATGAGGAGGTGAATACCTAAGTCAGAAATTTTTGGACTGTCTCAAGAAAAATGGCATAGTTTCTCAATGGACTCCACTTGGAATACCTCAACTCAATAGAGTTTTAGAATAAAGGAACCAGATCCTATTAGATATGGTTCGATCCATGATGGGCTTTACAGATCTTCCTGATTTTCTTTGGGGACACTGTTTGTTAACTGCAATATACTTACTGAATAGGGTTCCTTGTAAAATCGTTCCTACCACATCGTATGAGATATGGTATGATAAGAAACCAAGTCTGAGTCATCTCAGAATTTGGAGTTGTCCGACTCATGTCAAAAGACAACAAGCAGATAAATTAAACTTTAGGTCCTTTAGAGCTCGATTTATAGGATATCTTAAAGAGTCATTAGGATATTATTTCTACATTCTAGAAGATCACAATGTGATTGTGAGTCGACATGCCATCTTTCTTGAAAAATAGTTTATTCAAGATAGCGGCATTGGAAAGCAGATCAAGCTCAATGAGAAAGACTCACAAGAGCAATGAGCTAAGGATCAAATTGAACCAAATCAGGTTGAGCCAATACAATCACTACCTCCTCTACCTCATAGATCGAAAAGAATTTTTTGTCCCCCTGAGAGGTACTTAGGTACTATTTTAGAGAAAATAGAGGAAATATTCCTTGTAGGTAATGGGGTTCATGGTGATGATCCCAAAACCTATAATGAGATGATATCGGATATCGACTTCAAGAAATGGTTAGAGGCAATGAAGTCAAAAATTGACTCGATGCACTCAAACCAAGTCTGGACCTTGTTAGATCCACCAGAAGGTATAGAACCTATTGGGTGTAAATGGATCTATAGGAGAAAAATTGGTACAGATGAAAATATGGAGACATTCAAAGCTAGATTAGTGGCAAAAGGTTATAGTCAGCGTGAAGGCATTGACTATCAGGATATCTTTTCATTAGTAGCTATGCTAAAATCCATCGGTATATTGCTTGCTGTTGTAGCCTATTTCGATTATGAAATATGGCAAATAGATGTAAAAATGGCATTCTTAAATGGATATCTTAAGGAAGATATCTATATGGAATAGCTGCTAGGTTTCACATCCAATGATGCTGATCACAAGGTATGCAAGTTGCAAAGGTCCATATATGGACTTAAGCAAGCATCTCGGAGTTGGAATACTCGTTTTAATGATGTGGTCAAATTATTTGGTTTCATCAAGAAGGAGGAGGAACCATGTGTCTTCAAAAGGATTAGTGGGAGCATTGTTGTCTTCCTCGTATTGTACATGGATGATATCCTCCTTATTGGGAATGATATTTCCATGTTGACCATAGTTAAAATATGGTTATCTAAAGATTTCTCCATGAAAGACCTAGGAGAAGCATCATTTATTCTAGGAATTAAGGTCTATGAAGATAGACCGAATAGGATGCTAGGACTTTCACAGAAGATGTACATAGAGGAAGTGCTAAATAGGTTTAGCATGGAAAACTCTAAGAGGGATTTGGTACCCTTCAGACATGGCATTCATCTTTCCAAGAAGATGTGCCCTAGCACACCTGAGGAAATAGAATGCA
This sequence comes from Cocos nucifera, assembly GCA_006176705.1. NCBI lineage: Eukaryota > Viridiplantae > Streptophyta > Magnoliopsida > Arecales > Arecaceae > Cocos > Cocos nucifera. Next base: position 53,520 of record QRFJ01003446.1, on the reverse strand, counting down.
TGAGCAAGATCCCTTATGCTTCAGCAATAGGGAGCCTCATGTATGCCATGTTATGTACACGACCTGATATAGCCCATGCTGTGAGTGTCACGAGCAGATATCAGTCAAATCCAGGTGAAGAACACTGGACTTCTATGAAATGTATCCTTAAGTACTTGAGAAGAACTAAAGATATGTTGTTGGTCTTTGGTAATGGAGAACTCCAAGTCTAGGGGTACATAGACTCGGACTTTATGTCGAATGTAGATGATCAAAAGTCGACATCTGAAAGTATATTTGTGTGCAATGGTGGAGCTGTCAGTTGAAAAAATTTCAAGCAGACAGTGATAGTAGATTCCACCATGAAAGCAGAATACATCGCTGCATCAGAAGCTACAAAGGAGGCATTCTGGTATAAAAAGTTTGCCGCAGAGATTGGAGTAATGCCATCAGATGCCATTTCTCTGTACTGCGACAACAATAGCGCCATAGCCCTTGCTAAAGAGCCAAGGTCTCATCAAAAATCCAAGCACATGGAGCGGCGATACCATCTCATCTACGATTATCTCGAGAAGGGTTACATCGAGGTCAAGAGAGTCGATTCCACAGACAATGTGGTGGATCCACTTACAAAGTTGTTGGGCCAGCAGATGATTGAAGTCCACCTTGAGAAGATGGGACTTAGATTTATCGCCAATTGGCTTTAGATTAAGTAGGAGTTTGTTAGATATGTGTGCCCTAGAAGCCAGAATTGGCTGACACTTGTAATACACTTCTAGGGACAATTATAATTTTGACTATAAATAATAAAATAGGTTATTTTTTATCACAAATGTATATTTAGTGTCTGTGATACATCCTTGAGTTAATGGTAATGATAATTCTTATTTTCAAGAGTTGAAAATTTAAGATAAGAATTTTCATTATTAACTCATAAAATGCTCCTAACCGTAGGATCATCATGAGGATGGTGATTGATCCAGAAGGTTGGTGTACAATCACTTTTTTATAGTAGATGAGTCTTAAGTCTATGGTGTAGAGACACTGGAGTGAGAGTACAGGTACTCGTTAGAGAATGAGGGCACTCAGTGTGACCACCTCAAATAGTCATAAGAAAGTCTACCTTCTCATCGATGACTGGCTCGAAGCTGCAATGGTGTGTCTGGTTCTTTGACCTGAGGTGCACCGATAGTTCACCTTGAGGATGTTATAGTTTGACTATACCATGACTCGATCTCCTAGCCATTCGGAATCTTGAGGTGTATGTTGGCTATAGCATGTTCATTGTAGGAATTGGATTGCACCAAAAGAGAATCTATCTACCTCGATAGATGAGGAGCAATCCTATGATGATCATGAGAATCAAATCCATAAGCCCATGGCCATGGTAGAGTAAAATAATAGAAAGAGTTTTTATTAAGGTTTTCACATCGGACTTGAATCAAATGATTAAATCATATGACAGAAATTAGGGTTTAATGAGTTCACCTTAACCCTAATATGATTGGGGCTCAAGATAGAAGAACTTAATCACACAGGTAGATGCACCGAGAGGTTCATTTTAAGTTTTGATGGGTAGCCATCATATACTGTTAGGTGTCATTGGTGGATTTTGGGAGCAATTAGAATGATTTGGATGATCGATCATTCTAGTTGTCTAAATCAGAAAAGTTCTGATCCATCGAAAGGTGTTTCAATGATGTCGATGATAGAGATCGCGACATATCCCATTACCATATAGAACTGAATCTAACTGGGTCACACAAATAGGGGTTTGGATCTAGATATCATCAATTGGACTAACTCAGTTCAATTGATTTGAATTAGATTCAATTAGGTTCAAAAAAATTATGCTAGCATACGATTGAGCCTAATGTTCCTTTTCAATTATCATTAAAAGTTATCTCGACTGAGCCAAATATGTTTGTACTCACTCAAATATCTTTACTTGATCTGACTGGAGCTTGTCCAGATTAGAAAAGAGTTGTCTTAATTTATGAGATAAATTTGAGACAACACCTGCCATTTTCCGTCACCTGCTAATTCTTATCTTTTGACTTTAGTCAAACGTTGACCTTTGATACTTAGACATCTGTCCATGTGTCATGCACCTGTAGGAGAGTAGATGGGGGCTTGTCCCCTTGCTAGAAATTGGAAAGGAGGGGGTGCATGCCTAGGGAGGCATGCGCCCATGGATAGAGATTCCCGTAGTCCCATACAGATGAGACTCTAGGTTGCTTCTTGGAATCAACTTAGGTCGACATCTAAGACTCACGTTGACTAGTCCTT